>CM073776.1:50200868-50451426 GCA_037158775.1 Hetaerina titia | reverse complement strand
TACAAATAAGTTCGGTAAAATACTAGTTAAAACAGAAAAGATCCAAGAAAGGTGGAAGGAATATATAGAACAACTGTATGGTAAAGACATTAGGCTAGCAAGGATAGACATAGAAATAGAATATGATTTTGACGAGGATAGCTTAGGTCCAGGCGTTCTTGAAGGAAATTACAGAACCTGAAATCAAATAAGGTCGTGAGTACAGATAACATTCTCACAGAATCACTTAGAGTTTTGAAATCATTTAAATTTAATGAGTGGTTTCTAATTAGTTTAGTAGTGGGAAGAACTTGGCTTGAAGATCTGGTCAGGTCAGCGTTAGCTCCCATCCTAAAAAAGGGAAAGGCAGCCATATGTGAAGGCTTCAAAAACTAAGTTTAATTTTGCATGTAGCTCAAGTGGTACTTAGGATAACTAACAAGAGAATGGAGAGTAGGCAAATGATTACCTAGGGGATGATGATCAGATCAGTTAGGACAGGGTAGACTCATAGTTGTATTTTATGCAGACCAATTAGGTTGAATATATGGTGTCTGGAAACAAGCACATATCCAGACCTACCTTTGAAGGAAGGAAATACAAAATGCCTTTCACTGAGCAATGTTCCCAGTTATCATATAAAAGACTAACCATAGCTATTTCAGTACAAAATAATGACAGTTTTTAGGATGGCACATAGTAGAAAGAGACTTTTAGTCGATATTAATGTTCAAGAGATCAACCAAATATTTCTGTTAAGCTGATTTCTTAACAAAAACTGAGCTACATGAAATGACATGTAAATTCATGATCCAAAGCTTGGTTTATGCATGGAATTCAGACGCAAAGATTGTGTCAGGTCGTACTCATTACCAAGACAGTTGAGGTAAAAATTGAAAATATACCTACACCACAATATCAATGAATTTTTTCTTGGAAATCAAAAAATCAACTTTATTCTGCCAGCATGAATTCATACAATATGATTTGTGTATGGAATCATGTCAATAGAGAAGAAAGAAGACCTAATAAGGATAATAGCTCAAAGAAAAAGGAATGAAAAAGTATAATCTCAAGATTAAGGATAAGGTCTTACAGTCAAAGTAAGATACTCTCTAAACAATATTCAGAAGAAAAAAACATTACAACAAGTAGAAGAGTTTTGCTATTTAGGCAGCACGATCTTACACAATGAAAGAAGCAAGAGGGTTATATTAGGCAAAATAGAATTTGTAAAAGAGGCTTTCTATCATGAAAAACAACTACTGATGGCAAATAGTATTAGCGTAGATAAGGATGCAATTCAGTACAACTTACATATGGACTACTTTTCTAAATCTGTGAGACACGGACAATATGAGCAGTAGAGAAAAGAACAATAAAGATGATAGAAGCATGATGCTACTGAAGAGTTATTACAGTAACAGAGCTATGGGCTCAGCTAAAAAACTAATAACAAGAAAGAAAACTCAGCATCACGTCAAGTCAAGATTACACAGCACTACTAGCGATAGCCATATGATCAAGTAAGACAATTTATCCTGAGAGCATATTAGATGCTTATTATGCTTTTTCACTGATTCTGGTCATTGATTTTTTTTAACTGTACACCAAACATGTTCACTCAAGAAGGATTATGACTTCAGTATGACCAAGTAACCATTTTTCTCAGCATTTCTTTTGTCATGGCAACACGCTAAAGTCCCACAGTATAAACAATGGCATTACAACCTTAGAACCAGGGAGTGGTGTAATTGGTTTAATCAAAGTGAAAAAAGATTAGATTATTCAGGAAAAACCCACACCCAAGGGAACAAAGATCAGTTCTTATTCCAGCAATAATTCCTTTAGTTTCCCAGGAAGTCGAGTTAAAAAATTACTCCAAAACTTACATAGGTAGGATTAAGTCAAGAATCCCTGGAGTCACCAGGGGTAGGTTTCAATTTTTTAAATCTCAAAAACACACCAAGGGATTTATGTAATAGCGGAATATCCGGAATTCCTAATGACTTGAACAATAATGGACTGGCAAAACATTTTGCATGATTGACTTTGTTTTCTTTCTCCTGGACCCCTTTCCAGTTGTACATGTAGATGAACACATTTAATGCACAAAAAAACAAGTGGTGTAAAATTCTGAGAGGAAAAAATGAACACAAGTTGCCAGTTCTAGGAGAATTCTCTGCAAACATATGAGATAACTATGAAAAAGTAAACTTTGAGGTTGTAGTCATGAAAAACCATTTCTACAAGTAACTTAGAATGAGGATATCAAACAAAAGACATGACATACTCTGAGATTAATAAAAACAGTTTTTTTTCCTAAAAGGGACACTATTAATCGCAAAATCAATTGTTAGAATGAAAACTTCAGGAAAATAATGAAGATGAGAAAATAAAAACCATTTGTAACTCTGACATAAACACTTTTTATTAATATTATAAGTGAATATGTGGACTTGGGTATCTCTTTTCCAGTAACTTAAAATTTTAAAATAAAAAGGCAACATAGCACTATCAATTTACTTCTCAGACCTTAGGACTGGCGTTGGTGGTATGATGCTCAGAAAAGTTTCTTCTCCAAGTTGGCTCAACTGGATGTCATGAACAGCAGGCGCACCTGGGCAAGAGATAGTTTCTGGCGGAGGAGAAACTAAAACTTTCTGACCGTTGACACCCCATGACGAGGGTTGATTCCAGGCTAATGCCAAAGGACTCTCTACTACCTGCGCATATATAGTTGCTCTGGATGGGATGACAATACAGTCTTCCTTCAAGAATATGGAATTTAGAACCATTACATTCTAGGGACTTTTCATCTCCAAATAACTTTATTTATAAAACAATCCCGTCATTCACAAAAGCAAATTTGAAATACTAGACAAGCTAAAACACATGCACATTGTTTTAAAAATAACGATTAGATAACTTGATAAATAAAAAAACAACCAAGCTACAGTAACAACCTACCTCCAGTAATTCCTTGTGGGCATGATTGAAAGTGTTTATTGCACCCTCCCCAATTAATTCTGTATCAAATACTTCAGTCACCAATATGTTGGCACGGCGCTTCATATCTCCATCTTTTCCAACAATTATTTCAGTTGATCTCTTGGGAATAATTTGTATTTTCCCACCCATCTCATTACCATTTATTATTCTCCTAGCACACTTTGCCATTGGTGGAAATGCCTAGAACATTATTAATTCAATCAAAACTACAGTTTGGGGCTAATAATGAAATGGAATAAAATCTCCCCTTCTACTTTACACAGAGACATACCTCACATGCAACCACAGAGTCAGCTCCACAGTTGGCTGCCATCATAGCTAAGAGACCTGTTCCAGTCCCGATATCGAGAACATGAGCAGACTTTCCCAATTTATGCATTTTCTGCACAGCAGCTTTAACAGCGACATGGTATTTCTGGTTCTGGTAATTAAAAGTACGTTTGGAACTATACAATCAAAACAGTTATGTTGCATTCACAATACATTACAACATTTCATACCCTTTCGCTATCATGGAGCATGTCAGCATATCCTGACCTAGCGACTTCTTGATGATAATCATAATCTTCATCGACTAACTCCCATTCCATTTTGCCAAGAACTGGATTATATTTCATTTTAAACATGTGCCGCAAATACGACTTAAAAGATGTTGGTAACAACCTTTTTAATATCACGGCCAGGTTTTACATATATCTAATGCCAAAATGTATCTGAAATATAAACTGAAGCACTTACTATTTCGCTCTTTGTGTTTATAGATATGTTGACAAAATCACACTCCGGAAAATGTCAACTCAACACCTGCATATAACAAGCTTGTCATTAAAGAAAAGAACAGTGTCAGGACTTTTCACTGACGTTTAGTCATGAACACGGGGAAATTCAAAATAACATTTTCGCAGTTGCCGGCTGTGTCTGACATGCCGATGCCCCATGCCCCGGATACCTCAAATCGCCGCAAATTAACAAATACAAAAAAAAATTAAAACATCATTTATGGCTCTTTTTCCTTCATTTAAAATATATCAAACAATTTATTTTGCAAGGAAATAATTCTTTATTTGTAAAATAGAATAAAACCGACACCTATAAAACTGTCAACGATTACCTATTACTTCATGACCAGTGCGCAGCATGGCGACTTCCACTGGAGGAGTGGGTTAGTACTAAATTTTCCTTTTTACTCATAACAATTTATTTAATTAACTGAAACTATTTTGTGCAGAAGGAGCGTTTGAATATGAGAAATAAATTAAAAGAACTAAATTTTAAGGAATTCACATTGCTGACGTTAAACCGATGGTCGTCTTTCTAATCTACCTTACCGGTGTACGCCGCACCCGCCATTTTTCTAATAATACAATATTTTGTCCGTCATCAGCTCAGTACTTTTGATGATTAAGAGTTATGTGGATTTCTTGAGGTATAACTGCAAAGTAGATGCTACGCTGCATCAGATGATCCCTTAGTGAATTTATTCTTAGCTGCGCTCTCATCCGTACGCGTGATGATCGTTAAAATTTGAAAATTTGCCTTTCGTGGTGTTAAACAGAATTTTATTGTGTTTTTGTTAGTGGTTCCCCGGAATTTTCGCCTGTTAGAAGAGTTGGAGCAAGGCCAAAAGGGTGTTGGCGATGGCACTATCAGCTGGGGACTTGAAAGTGATGATGACATGACTCTAACACATTGGACAGGAATGATAATTGGGCCACCAAGAGTAAGAGTATAAGAAATAATATTTTTCTGAATATTCCTAAGACTAACGTGAATTTTTGCTTCACAATGATTTAAATTATCATCTTTTGCAGACCCCATATGAAAATAGAATGTATAGCTTAAAAATTGACTGCGGGGAGCGGTATCCAGATGATCCTCCGAGCTTAAAGTTCATATCTAGGATCAATATGAGTTGTGTCAACAATTCTACTGGAGTGGTAAGTTATTTATTTGAGAACCATTATTTTCCTTTACCAAGATATTTTGAAGTTAACGTCAAAATTCTGTACCTAATGAATAAGACCATGTGATCCCTACCTAATTGGATTTCAGCCACATTGATGTGATTTTGGTATGATTGTTATGATGAAGTGTATTATTGAAATACGGTATTCAAATGAGTGCGTCCCTCATGAGTGAATCTTTTACGTTGAATTTAAGGTTGACAATAGAGCGGTTCCAATTCTCTCCCGCTGGCAAAGGGATTATACCATCAAGACGGTTTTGCAAGAATTACGAAGGCTTATGACCCTCAAGGAGAATATGAAGCTGTCCCAGCCGCCTGAGGGTAGCTCGTTCTAGTTGGGCGCCCACCGCCTTCTTCCACGGCCGCGGTTGGAGGGCGGGTCACGCGGCAGGGGGAGGCTTCGGGCGTGAAGCCTAATGTGAGGGAATGGTGATGTGGTGGTTAAGCTGGCAGTGATGGAAGGTTCGGATGTGCCGTCGCTTGCAGCACCGCCCTTTTTTTGCGTTCCATTGCCGTCTCGGTACCGCCCTCCGAATGGAATCCCTTTCAAAATGCGGTGTGTTATTTAAAAAAAAAGGAATGTATTTATGGGAGTATGTCCCTAGGTTGAATAAATTATGATTTTAAGCCAAAGGCCATGAGAGGAATCAATATTTAATTACTCAAGATAATTTGTGCCTCTTTCCCTGCCTTTATCATGGATGGTGTATTTTTAGTAATTTGTGCACACAACACCATTAATGGCACTCAGTTTCCACCATTTTTGGAATATATATTTTTAAGTTGATCCTGCAATATTCGTTTCTTTTGGCATATCCATGATTACTTCCATAAGGACCTGAAAGCATTCCTATCACTTTAAAGCAGTCTCCCCTGTAGCTGGGTGCTTGCTCATTGCGTGGTAGATTGAGGAGGTAATTGGTAACTAAACATAGTGAAAGAAGAAATTGTGACATTTGAATATTTTTTAAGCAGATGGGGGAGACTGAAGCAGGCTGAAGATAAGAAGAAATCTACAAGGATTTCACTTTTTGGACATTGCTTTTTGTAGTTCGCGACTCAAATCCTTGCTATCAAGAGAATCGAGTGAAAATTGTGGCAAAAGATATCTATTGCTTTTAATGTAAATATATGCAAATAGGATTCAGTACATTATTTTGCTGGTGTATAAGATCTTACTACAGGAGAGGAATGAAATGCTGTTTGGCATACATGCTCATATCATAACTATTTTGGCAAGTCTCTCAACCTTGGTTGTTTTCTTGCTGGGTGATTTGCCCTCAGGATCACATTAAGGGCTCCTCACTTTCAGCTTGAGATAATAATGAGGGTGTTTTTGGACTAACTTGGTTTTTGCCCCTCATTATTTAGCACTGGGTGTGATAGTGGCGTTGAATCAGTGTACTGATGTATTACTGAATAAAATGCAAAAAATATTAAAGTCTGGTTTAACACAAGTCAGTCTAATGGTTTTATTCTGTACATCAATAATTCAAGTTGGTTCAGAATCCTAGAGGTCAACTGTTAAGTATCACTTTGAGCTTACAGTTAGCTTTGGACTAAAGTTCTTTTTGCCATAACTGTATTGAAAGGGTGATAGTGAGAAGTCCTCTAATTTTAAGCTTACTTTTTCCAGGTTTATTTTTGTAAATTTTTGCTTAGGAGTTGTATTGGTTACCATTGTATCTTATATTTTGTATGAGTGAAGATGTAAAATCTGATCAAGAAATGGGATATTATTATGTCAGAAATGAAGCAGGCAAAAGCATTCTATAATGTTCAAGGATAACTAATACTCATACAGCCTCCCAGGCCACAGCTTTGGGGATTGTATAGTTTGGCTTCTGTAACCACTTGAAGCCAAATAAGTGGTTACTGGTAGAGTGACGTGTAATGTTGCCACAAGGAACTAGCTCAGTTACATGAAAACTAACGCTTGTGTTCAAATTGTGTACAGTGTTTAACTCATGATTCCTCAACTGGTCACGAAAGTGACATTATTTTGATTTGGGAATGGTGTTGTTTCTGTTGACATAGATTGTGTCATTGGGAAATCCTGCCCTTTGTTGGGCCATTGACCACCTATTAAGTTCACTATACATATATATACTTTTGCTTCTGGACTCATTACTTAGTGCCAGTGAATTGTTAAAATGGGATAACCATTAAAGTTTCAAAAGATTAATAATGTTCATTTTATTATTTACCATTGGACAAATTTTTTGGTACTTGTCTTGAATTTTCACCACTGTTAGTCTTATTGTTTAATATCTTTTATCGGGAAGGTAAATTTTTTCGTGGATCTTTAGCTAGCTGCTCATCCAGTGATTTATTCCTTCCGTCATTGAAAGATGAATATATCCTGACATTATTATGTTAGTCAAAACATGATTAAAAGCATAATGCTCATGTATTCTAATATGTTTAGTGAGATGGGAGGAATGTGCATTCTATTGACATTTTCAAGCCATAAAATATTAAATGCTTAACAGGAAATAATTTACTGAGTATCACACACTGCAGTTATTAATTATTGGTGATGAAACTTTGACATTTAACCAAGTTGAATGCCAAAGAAAGCATATAACTTTTTTGTTGTGGCTAGGTAATGTTAATTTGTAAAGCAGCTGTTGACTTGGCTCAATAATATGTAGAATATATGTTTGGGTTCATCTACAGACCTGTCTTTAATGGGTAGAATACCTCGAAAGAATGAATTGACTTTGCTAATATGTTGACTCCTGATGCCTACCATTATTCTTTGGGTTTACTTTTCTGTCATATTCATCTTTTTATAGAGAATGGATGGGATCAAGAAGTAAAAAAGCAAATTTATTTTCGAAGCCACAACACATGTTTTTAGTTGTGATGAATGGATTCCTAATACCATTGTTGAATGTAAACATGAAAACTATATCATAAGTGTGTGAGGTTTCAGAAACACTATCATTGTGTGTGGGAGCGGGGATCCACTCATAAAATGGGTCAAGCATGTATAAATGGGCAGGCATGACACTTGGAAAAGCGACATTTTGAAGATATTCTTAATGGGAGGCCTCCATGTATGGTAAATAGCTTGGTTATAGTAAACCTTTCTCATATAATACTTACAAAACCAATAGGAATGTACCAGGGCAATTGCACTGCTAATTAGGAAGTCGCCTGTACATTTGTTGCTGAGAAAACGCTTAGTGTTCCTCAAATTCAAGTTTCTCACTGAAATGCATTTCCCATTTGGAAGTGAACAAGTAATGAATTATGTTTCAGATAACTCTAGTGTATATTTCACATGGGCTACCAGCCTTGGTGTGCTGTGCTGGTAATGATTTCAGCCTGATAGTGGACTCAAGTAGAGCCACATTAGGACATAAAAATTGACTCCCAATATTTGTGTGTGGAATGGGTTCAGGCTAATAATGGTGGACTCATTGGACAAATACACATAAATACTAGGTTGCAAGAAACTAGTGAAGACATAACACTGACATTTGGAGGACCCAACAGTGTTGAGAGTTCCAAGTACTGAGGCATTCCAAAAGAGATTTTGGGGAGTATATGACAATAGTTTTCTCCTTGTTGAGTTGATTCTTTTCTAGAAAAGTGAGATTGCATGAATCACTTATGAAAAAAACCCTTTACTATAATTCAAGTCAGAGGAACAGTGCTAGTTAAACTATCATTCATTCCACAAATAAACAAAATAATTAGTGATGAAGCTGAAAAGATTCAGCTAATCAAAAACAACAGGCATTTATGATTCTATGTGCAATATCTAGTTGTACTTTAACAGCCATTCAAGTACATCACATAAGGAAACATAACACCATACCCTGTCATGCACTGAATTAAAGCATGTGGCTAAATATTATGCAGCTTGAGTTAGGCATTTTTGTGAAATAATAAAATTATAAGTTTCCACAGCAATTTATTCGTTTCAACAAATTTCAATGCCTATGCATCATCAAGGTATTGTGTAAGTTTTTAAAAACCTGTAGTGGAGTCACATACTGCAAAATCAGGGTGTTGAGGAGGACCTAGTTATTCAAAAGGTGGTCATTCTGATGCTCGATTTAAGGTATCCAGCCATACGCACCAGCTCCCCTCTCCAATCCCTTCCTGAACTCATCTCAGCACAAGTTTGCAGTACATAAATGCCCCATTCTGAACTTTCCAACTTATATCGTGACTGATAATAATGATAAGGTATTGAAAAATGTTGTATGGAACTGGAAAATTACAATTTAATTATTTCACTATATGGTTAATTTCCACAAACTACGGCCTGTCACTACTACTAATATCAGGCATAATTCTTGCTCTCATCTGACTTGGAAGGAATTAGCTTGAAGAAATGGTTTATACATGATACAATCTCTATCACGTCTTTGGATTGCATACTCGGGCAGCTAAATCTTACTAGAGCGCCATGCGATAATGAACAGCACTCTTTCCACATCATTGCCCATCCCAATTCTCCCTCTCTTACCAACACTTGTGCCATCTTATTCATAAATAGATTCTGTTAAGTCTCCTATGTTTCTTCTCAAAATCCATGAAGCACATAAAAAGACATTCTGATCATGTTTTATTCTCCTATCTAGAAAAGGTTTGATTTCCTCAATGGCATCATTCCCCTACTCTTTATAAACCCAGACAATCATTACCAAGAATGTTTGTGAGGTTATGTAGTCTTCTATTGATGATTCTCAGTGCTACCTTTGTTGCATGTGAAATAATTATGTAACAGCCTCAAGTTCACATATCATCACTAATCTTTGGTTGGGAGAGGGATCAAGAGGCAATCTAATGAAGTCTTCTGACTTAATTCCTTCCCTCATAAAAACATTACTGTGACTAAGTTCAAAAAAATCTCTTTCTTCCATTTACCCCTGAACTTTTCAGTGATTCTGCAGGAAACTTGTCACCATTACTTCCAACAAACCTCATCCTTCCCCCTCTCTTTATTGTCATCCCTTTAATTCCCCCAATTACTTTTGCATAGATAGGCAAAGTGTTGTTAAATACTGGATGATGACATTGAAACATCCAAACAACAAATGTTAAATTATAAGGGGGGAAAACTCCACTGGCCGTAAAAAACAGTCGCAACTCTCGTCAGACCAAATTGTTGTGTTGGTATTCGCGGGAACCAACCACAACCTCTCGACCAAGAATACCCTCTGTGGTGGTTTACGGGAAATTAATCCACGCCAGGGACCACACACAGCTATCGACGCTATCCTCGTCTGCGCTCTATCGTTTCAGATTCTCCCAGAAGTTGGGCCCTTTGAGTGCGTGTGTGTGTGCTTCTTGAGTGCTAGTGTGTGTGATTGTTCTGTGCTCGTCCTTCGTGGATAGTCACAGAGTGTGTGCTTGTAATACATCCTGGTATCCTTAACGGGGTCTTCCTTACAGCCTCGTGAAGGATTACATTTCCACCTGGAATCTTTAACGAAGTCTCACAGCTTCGTGAAGGATTCCAGACAGGATAGTGTGTGTGTGGCTGTGTGTGGTCCCTGGCGTGGATTAATTTCCCGTAAACCACCACAGAGGGTATTCTTGGTCGAGAGGTTGTGGTTGGTTCCCGCGAATACCAACACAACAATTTGGTCTGACGAGAGTTGCGACTGTTTTTTACGGCCAGTGGAGTTTTCCCCCCTTATAATTTAACCTAGAGGCCGTAGAGCTCTTGATAATTCTTACAACAAATGTTAAAAAATAAATTTTGCAAATTTCCAAAAAATTTTGTCTACATGTTCCTTCTTTCTTTTTCAATTTCATTGCTTTTTCCTATGCTCTACCCCCTACCCTCAATATTCTCAAATGCTTTTTCCACCTCATTTTTCTTGACCCTATCGGTTTCTTGGCTCATACAAATGGAAGGGAATTATCATTTAGATGAGGAGAAGAATGTACGCTCTCAAAATTCTATCTCTCACCCAATACTCTTGTTCCCAGTTTCCTATTTAGTACTATGACTACTCCACTTTGACTCTCCTTCCCCTACTGTCCCAAATGCTACAAATGACTATCTACTATTGGTCTCCAGTAATCACCACCATCTTTCAATCTTTTCTTACGATTAGTAAGAATATATATCACAGGCCTATACAATGAAATACACACCTTCTAGGTAAAAGAAATAATGATTCTATGCACATAAAATTTATACACTTCATTTCCCTCATTTACTTACTTCCCACTCCCCATGCTTAATATTGTTCTAAAATTCCATGTCTTTTTCCTAACAGCTATGTTCAACTTCCGAGTCCTCTTTTCCATTACTCTCAACTAAGTTATACAAGGATGTTGTGTGATGATGAAAGTGGATGCCTTGCCAACTCTCACTGCTAGCTGGAGCATCTAGTGCAACGGGCTGTCCTGCATTTATCAAAATTCATTAGCAATTTGTTGCTCGTCATGCTTTCTTGGAATATCTCATTTACATGATTTCCATTTGCTTTCCCCAATGTTTTCAGCAGAAAACAACATAAATGGCTACCAAACTGGGATCAGATGTCTTAGCAATAGCATCACTGTGGAATAATTCACTCACCCTTCTACCTATTCAGCATGGGTTACTCGACCAGAAACAAATATCATTGTCCATGGAAGGGCAAGAAAAACAGTACTACTTTTAATAGTTATTTTAACCAAAGCTTCTTATCCTCATATTTTCTGATAACATTAATATAATCTGTCAATAACACAGTATTAAGTTCAGCATTTATACATAGCTATCCCACTACTTAATACTGCCATCATATCATTTTAAATTTCACATACTTTACAGGGAGAATAAAACCCATGCTTTAACATATTTTCTCAGTTGATACTACTTCTAACCTTACCCTTTCTATTTAAAAAATGCTTTCAGGGATCAAGTTCAGCTCATTCACTCTACAGGTATGCATTTTATTGAGTCTCATCTGATATATCACCCGATTTGGCTTTGCGGTGGCTTTATGCATTGGATAATTATTTTGAAATCCATTAGGTACTTCTGAAAACTAAAGATTGCACTTACTTAAGGTTACCGAAGCTTCATTAGACTTGAGAATAATTTCTGCACAGAAGAAAAACTCTAGTCCAAGAGATCCACCTCAGTTCTCTTCTGCAGAATATTATGGAGAATTAAACAGCCCTGCTTGGTAACTGTGCCACATCAGAGTTCTCAGACATTTTTGGAGGCTGGAGTAAAATAAATAAGGACAAAACTATTTATTTTGAGAGTTTGTAAAAGTACTACATAGTTCTAATTTGCTCTGATAGGTAATTACTTATACTACCGCAGTAGAAATGTTAATTTCATGGCACATTCCATACATAACATTGGATTCAACAAGCAATAAAATAACCAATTGCTCAATCTTATTCAAATTTTATGTGAAACTGAAGAAAATATGTATAGTTGTTCCATAAGAGTTAGTTGAGGTTTTACATTGATACTTGTCAGCAGGGCATTCTGATGCATAGTGTAATGCTTAAGAGTAAAGAATGAGTAAATAAATATTTTAAGCTTGACATGCTCCAAACTCTTTAACCTCAAAATACTGGGTATTGAACAATGAGATATGCAATGGTGGTGATTCTCATAACTCAAGCAATTGGTCTTCCTATATCAAAATATGGAAGTGTGCAATTGCTGAGGCTCACGATTTTAATTTTATAATTTTGATATTTGGTCGATTGTAGACTATTTTTGTTCAGCAATATTTTAATGTCAACTCTAGATTTTTACCCAAGATAACTCAATTTTCTATATGGTTGATAATTTAAGTTTAATATTGGTACAATACAAAGGTTATGCAATTTTCCAGAAAGAAAAAGGCTAAGCTAAACATTAAAATAGGAGGGGAAAGAATAGAGCAGGTAGAACAGTTTACGTATCTCAGAAGTATTTTGAACCAACACGGTCGAAGTAGTAGGGACTTAAGGAGAAGAATTACGCTAGGCAAGGAGGGAGTTGATGACAGGGATGTTGAGTAGGGCGGTTAAGAAAAGACTCATAAAAACTTTGATATGGAACTTAGCTATGTACGGAGTGGAAACGTGGTCGCTGAAGCAGAAGGATAGAGGTAGATTGGAGGCTTTTGAAATGTGAGTGTGGAGAAGAATGGAGAAGGTGAAATGGACCGAAAGGAAAACAAATGAGGAAGTACTAGGGATGGTGGGTGAGGAGAGGGGTTTGTTGAGAGAAATCCTATGGAGACAGGAAATATGGATGAAAGGCATATGGAGCGGCAGTGGGATGTTGAAGAAAGTAATAGAGGGGAGAATGTTAGGCAAACGAGGAAAGAGCAGGATAGGGATGTTGGACTGGATGAAGGGAGGAAAGAAGTACACAGAGATGAAGAGAGACCTGATGTAGAGTAGGTTGCTGGATTGGGTTTTGTTTGGAGTTACAAAATATTTATTTGATAGTTGTGTCCATCCAAAAACCTACCTTAACTGGTAGATTACCTAATAAATAAATTGGTACAATACCAGAAAGCTTTCAGCATTCTCCTGGAATTACCATGTCTGTCTGACCATCTGATAAGATGTTAAATTGTGAGGTGACTTATGTTAAGAAGATCTTAAGAACTCTGTTCTTCGTCATGTCCGTCTAGAGAATTGTACCTGAAGATGTCACCTATGTGATGAATTCATTAAGATTTCTCTCAGCCAAATTCTCTACCACCTAAATCCCTAAAATACCAATCTACAAGATTAACAGTTTCTGGCTTTATGTGGTGAAAGGGATTTATATTTAAAAAAAAAAGGATTTGGCACTTTCCCACAAAATAAAAAGTTTTAATAATGATGCAGGTTTTGACTCAAGAGTCTTGCACCTGCAGATAACTTGCATTTGTAGTTTTTTATGAGAGGGGACCGACAGCTAAGGTCATCTGCGCCATCAGGGATGGTTGGGAAAAGAAGGGTGGAAAGAAACCCAGCAACGGCATTAGCCTATTCTTCGAAAGGTGCCAAGGGGTCTGTAGTTTAACGTCCCATCCGACAGATGTTGTACTCACTCAAAGTGCTCTCCACAAAGCACCTCAAGAAGGGATCAGGATACCACTGAAAAATATTTGTTGGCTCCAGGATTTGAACCTGAACTCTCTCGGTGGGAAGCCTGTATGTTATCCTCCGCACCATCCCAATCATTCCAGGTATGGATCCATTAACTTTTCTAACCTAGATAGGGTAAAATGTAACTAAATTCTATTTGGATAAGTAATAAAATACAAGTATGCTGAGATTTTCAATTTTTTTTAGTGCTTCAAAGTTGGATAAGGAATATTTTATTTCATCCCTAGTAAACACTAATGTAGTTAATAGGTCCCATCACTCTGCATCATTTGCTGATGCAACAATACATTAGGCAAGTTAATATTTGAAAAATAAGTGGGGTTTATCCCACTCGACTTCATGATTTCATTGTTTAAGATCATTAGTAAAATTTGTACCATTATGCATAAATAACTAATGGATATTTAAAAATGAGATTAGGCAAAAATTCATGGTAGAGTACAATTCAGTTACATAGGATTTTCTATGTTCTTAAATTCCACAAACAACAGGCATACAACCTTAGTTTGATTTGGCCTACTTGGTCATTTCTAGTTATTCAGATAATTACACTTCAGTTGCCCTACTTTGAAGGGATCTAGGAAGAGAATTATGTAAAGAGATACTTTCAGCACTACAAGATATTGAAAATTGAGGAAATATTTAAAAATTTTGTAGCATCATGTTATACACTAAAGTGCTTTGTTAGTATTTCAATTAAATAACCAGAATAGGCCGGTCAAACTAACTTCAGTACTTATTACCTAGAATTACTGTACCCAAACTATTTTAAAGTATCTGGTATTTTGGCTAATTTAATGGTAACACTTTGTCCAAATATGTTCATTTAACAAAAACTCATGGGGCAAATAATGAACCTGATCAAAATAGAGCCCTATACTTTTAAAACAATTTATCGACTGACATGTCAGACAAGTATAAATAAATGAATTCCTCATTTATTGAAGGTCACAAATAAATCATTTCATAAAATAATTTATAAAATCTTTAACAGGAATACTCAAGCATACATCATTTCTTATGATGACTTCTTGTTGCCTTTTCTTTTTGTTTTTTAATGTGCTTCTTCATTTTCGTTTTCCGCTTCTCTGCTTTTTCTGCCTTGATAGCATTTTTCCTTTTCTGTGGAATTGAAACAAAAGAAACTATGTGAAGTCTGTTAAGTCTAAAAGAACAAACAGACATTAAATTTTAAATGTAATTAGACTTTTCATTATTTTTTTACAGTTGAAGTGAATAATACCAAATCATGATTTATTTAAATGATAAAAAGGAATTATTTCAGTTCAAAAATTTAAACTTACACATACGAAGTCTGTTCAAAAATTTCCCCAACTTTTTCATTACAAAAAAAGTATACTTCACTAACTGGTCATGGTTCATTCAAAGTAGTTTCCCCCTAACATACACACTTATCCCACCACTTTTTGAAACAGTCCTGGAATACTCATAAGCTCCTCAGTTGAATTTTTCTTTTTCTCTGGAATGGTGGAAATTCTTTTTCTTTTGAGCAGGAATTCAGCTTTCAATTTGAAGAACAGGAAAAAGTCACATGGGCCTGGTTTGGTGAGTAAGGCGGGTGAGGAAGCATATTGGTCTTGTTTTCGGCAAAAAATCATTAATTCTCAGAGATAAATCAGCCAGCACCTTGTCATCGTGGAAAAACCACTTGCCACTCCTCCAAAGTTTGGGCCTTTTTCACCTGATTCTGTCTCTTAGGCATTTTTTAATTCCCAGTTAGGACTCCGTGTTGGCTTTCTGGTCTTTAAG
The DNA here is from genome assembly GCA_037158775.1 of Hetaerina titia. Taxonomy (NCBI): domain Eukaryota; kingdom Metazoa; phylum Arthropoda; class Insecta; order Odonata; family Calopterygidae; genus Hetaerina; species Hetaerina titia. Next base: position 50,435,624 of record CM073776.1, on the reverse strand, counting down.
TATGCATTCTTGATGCACAACCCCCTTTGCATCGAAAAACAGTCAATATCACCTTGACATTCGAGGGAACTTCTTGAGCTTTTTTGTGACTGGATGATATTTCAACGAACCATTGTGATCAATTGAACAGTTCTGGACAGATGAACTCGATGCTGTTTCTCATCTGCTGTCATTTGGTGAAACATGAATTTGGTGGTGACTTGATGAATCCTCACTTTTTCAGCCAGGATTTCATAGCACAAACCAATAAAGATGCCACACTCTTCTGCAAGTTCCCTGACAATCAAATGTTGATTTTCATAAATGACATTCACTTTCTTGATGTGGGGGTCATCAGTCAACGTTGATGGTCATCCAGAAACTTTATCATCTTCAACTGATTTCCACCCCTTTGTGAACCAGTAAAACCTCTCATAGCACACAGTACGTTTCATAGCATCCTCACCATAAGCCGATGTAATCAACTCAAAAGTTTCTGAGAAGGATTTGCAGAATTTGATGCCGAATTTCACAAAACAATGCTGCTCCTTCAAAGAGCTCATTTCCATGGATCTTATTTTTTGCTGCACTCCAAATGTACCCTTTCACATAACCGACTATAACTAATCAACAAAAAAGATATCAAAAAAGTGGTTGAAGGCAGTTTTTGAAGAAATTTCTGTGGACACAATGCCTCCAACATAACCTACCTTAAAACATAACCAATTGAAGTTCAGGAACATTTTGAACAGACCATGTACTGTATTGATTTTACTAATTTAAGTCAATCTTTAAATTTTAAATTTGTACTTGCTTTTTAAAACTTCTACTACAAAATGTATGTACTTAACATTATTCCAACAAGATTAACATCCAAAATAATATTTTAATGTAAGGTCAGCCTTTTCATTACCAATCAACTGACCCCTCTCTTGTCAACTAAAGGTTTACTTTTATTTAAGAACAATCATTTACTGATGTTGAGAGTTAAAATACATGTATGTATTACTTTTCTTTTATAAAGCTTACACTTAACGAATTATTATAATTTAACCCAGAGATAAAGAAAACTATTTAAAATATTTTGAAATTTAAATTTCCACAAGGATATTTACATATTGATATCTTTTATAATATGGCCAATCTAATACTACAAAATCTGAATCCCACTGACAAAAAAGAATCATTTTTCACTCATATGATGGAACCTTATTATACCACTAGGTTTACAATTAAATCCAAAACAAATATTTTCTCCAAAATCAACATGCCATGAACTTTACCTTTTTGCTCTCAGGGGATTCATTTCTAGGCCGAGCACTATTTACAAACTTCCCAGAACCTCCCTCTTCCCCTTGGCTTAAGGAGTCATCAGAATTCGAGTCTTCTTCATCTGGCTCACTGTCACCTGACTCGCTCAGAATTTCGGGGTTCATTCTAGGGCTAGACAAATCTCCTTTCAATCCAAAGATTGTATCGTAAACTAGCCTTTCTCCTTGCCCAGATTTGGCTTGGCTTATATCTCGTTCAAAATGTACAACCTATTGATCAAGTGAAAAAAAACATCCATAGTATTAATACAGAGCTAAGACAATAAAACACTAATAAAAATATTACATTTTTAGTCACATATATATGCCAAGATGCATAAAAACAAATCTTAATTAACAAGTAATTCTCGTGAATGACATCATTATGGAGAAGTAGAGAGTCTGTCATTAAGTATTACTTTAATGAGACAAGCACAATCGAAAATTTAAATTGTTTCATCATTTCCTGGTATATTGGACTGAAATGCTCCAAGCACATGGTTATTCCAAATATAATCTTTAATGCTCAGAGGCTCCATTTTGAAGATATATCATTAGGTGAAGACCACATTTTTTAATAATTATCTATTAAACATGGCTGAAATACACATCCTACTATGGAAGAGATTTGAAATTTACCATTGCAATTTTAACATGAGATAACCAGATTAAGGAAATTTCCTGGAAGAAATTAGTAAAGGCCTACAGGGAAGACATTCATGCTGTGCTGCCTTAAAGGACTGGCTTTAAGCATAAAGAGACAATTAGGATTGGCTTATGGATGAGGTCCTACTATGAGTAGCCTGTATTACTCAAATGAAACAATTTCCACACAGATGGTTGCTTCAGGCCACATGATTTTATCCTCTCATGCATGTGGCACTCCAGGCTCTCTACCTCTCCATAACAAGCAGGATGAACATTTTCAATATGTGACATTGAATATAGGACTGAATAACTTCCCTGGCTCTTCCAACATATTATGAATAATGATATTCTTAAGCTGACTTTGCATGATCCTATGAGTATTCTTTGCTTAAAATGAAGCTGGTAGCTGATCATGGGAATTATTTGCAGCTGGCCTCTTAAGGAGGCTCCCACTGAAAATGGAGAAATTCACATGGCTTAGGCAGGAAATATGCTTGGTTCCAGTATAAAGTGGCCACTTAGAAGGTTATCATTTAGTGGAAATGACTGTTCAGGTAGACCTCACTATACTAGGTAGCAAATTAAGATTCATAGGAATAATTAAGAATGTCAATTTCAGCATAAGAAATAACATGATGAATTTGAAAGAAGCATTGTTATTGCCAACTTAAGGGTCTACACAATGAGAAAGTACATCTCGTGGAACAAATACTCTTACCAACTGAGACCAGTGAGACATCTCACCTAATATCTGACGATGGCATATACCATTCTCAGAGCCACTCACCTCATCCATTCTTTTTGGTATGAAAGATTTCTTGAAAACTTCTTCATCTACCAGCACACTAGCATCCTCTTCAGGCCTGGTAGCTGCTCTTTCAGAAAGCCTATCTAGACATTCTTCCATATTCTCACTTTTCACTGTGGGGTCAGTTATAAAATCAAACAGCTCTCGAACCAACATCACAGCCACATCCTTCTTGCGGAAAAATTCTGTAAGTCAACATTACATGAAACACTTATGGTAAAAATTGTAATGCACTATGGACATTTTTCAAACACTGTTTATGAATGAAAACAAGGATAGTATTAGAATAAAAACCACATGACAGGCACCACACTCATACAGAAAGTAAAATTGTATTCAGTGATAAGTAATTCATAAAAATCTTAACATTTCCCAACATGCAGATGAAATTATTGTACGAGAGCAACACAATGTCTTTGATTCTCAGGTAATGTCAAAAAAAGTCATTGAATTACTGTTCCAAATGAGATATAATGGACAATGTACCCAATTTACAATAAATAAAGCATTGGAAGGCAGTATTCTCAAATATTTATATTAGTTCTGAATATAATACTGCTATATGTCCTAAGCCAGAATCTCTGACTTATTATTCTTATTCCTTTTGCAGATTCAGTTTGACAATTTTCAAAAGTCCCACATCAATTATTGCCACTCCTGTAACGCAGATTGATTATCCAGGAAGATAATACTCTCATCTGAAAACTAGTGAGTTACTGAAAAAAAATGACAATCTGAATGAAATACAAATTGCTACATGTTGCAGTACATTCTGCCTTACGGTTATGGAAAAGAGGATCTTGTAATGAGGCTGATTGTAGTTGAGTAAGATTAGAACCATTGGCACAAATTTACTAAGTCAAATTGATTTTTCCACAAAAAATATTTGTTATAGATTATATATAGACATCAGTGAGGGTAAGACAACATTGCAAGTATCTTATGCATTTTACATTAGAAATTGTTACAACCACTGATACTATATTTTTCCTGTTTTTTACCACTGCTAGTTTTGAAATATATTAATGTCTAAGATGAAAGAATTCATAGAAATTACATATATCTCATTATTTATTCTTATTTTGATTTGATAGGAAACAAATAACTTGACCATTTCAATGAATACAGGGTAGAACAACGTATGAAAAACAATGGTAGTACAATTGACAGCAAGTTCAAATCTCTCTCATTTAATAATAAACCTTTATTTTTTAAGGCATTTAGAAACCTGCCCTTGTCCAGTTTTCTTCAATATTAAACACCCATAAGTGTGAAATATTATGCAATATTATAATTTATTATATGGAATTAATATTTTTTCCAAATGCAAGCAATGCAATATGTTGGAATGCCACATTCTGGGCAAATTAGAATCCACAGATATAATTCTACACTAAGAGTAAAAATTCAAACCTAATATTTTTTGTAAAACATGGAAGTGAGACGACCCTTTTCAGACACTGAATTAATACCATTCTCTTTGTTGCACTTAAAAAAATTCAAATTTGACATTAAAAAAGGTTTAACATATATAAAGCAAGAACTGCTAACATAAGCAGTAGAAGATATTTATAGAAATCCACACACAAATATATTTGAACACCTTTCAGTGAATTAACAGGTATGTTAACAAAAACAAACTTGTCTTTGAAAACTTCAAACTCATTAATTTTTACCTGTAATATTTGTGCAATCTTTACGAAGAAACTCCAAAGCATTTGGATGATCATGCTCCACAGACTGGGATACGTCAATTACATAAGCTCGCCCTTCATGATACCTTGAGGACAAAAAAAGCAAATGAAATTGAACATCCATCTTTAGACGTTTTCATTGAAAGTAAAATCAAATCTAACAAATTATATTTTAAAAAAATAGTTTTTGGGGTCTCTGATCTATAGGGAAATGCCCTCCACCATTAAAAAACAATAAACACAGTAATCAATCCGAAGGTCGGCCCATGTACTAAGCCTGACGACGTGTGAATATTCACACATCAGAGTAGGGGGGCCGGTTCCTTTCCCAGTGCCGGTTATGGTTTCCCAGGAAGATCAGGCACCCAAAAAATCAACTAGCTTGGGTGGAGCTGCAGGTGCCCAGAGTGCCTTGCCCGGGAATTAAACCCGGGGCCCTCCGGTCAGTAGTCCAACGCTCTACCCCCTGGACTACCGCGACCCACTCCTCCACCATTATTAATTAATTAAATTTGAAGACTGATTGAATGAGGCCCTCCATTACTCCCAATCAAACACCACACACACTGATAGCTCTACCATCTTAAATCCCTCTTGGCTGGGCCTACAAGTCCCTGTCCCTTAGCCTGCCTCATGGGGCCTTCCCTTCTGTCACATTTTTAATATATCCATTATGCATCAAGGTATGCCCTAAGAACCTGCTTTTCATTATAATACTCCACCTTGTCTTTTTATATCCTACTCTACTGTATGTGTCTCACTTTATCTGTCTTTTTGCTTTTGTCCTTTATTGTTTTTTCAATATGATTTATCCACTACACTAGTAGCTAGAAGTGGGCTTGCAAGTTTCTTTAAACTCGTGGTAGCCTTTGTAGGTGATAAGTGGGGAAAACTCTAAATACACTCAGAGAGGGCAACGAAGTGAGGGAGAGAGATGGCAGGATAATTGAAACCCTATTGAATATTAGTTCTCTCTGCATAATAGATGACAATGATTCATGTTCCACTGACCACTGACAATGAAGGAATATGAAAAGTAAGGTATGGAAAGTGAGAAAGTCACAAGGATAAAGGGGACTTAATGTGTTTACCTTCTCTGTAGACACATACCTGAAACCCTCAAGTGACCAAACGAACCAGACGACTGCCAGAGACTGTTCAAGCAAGACTAAGGTATTATAAGGTAAGATTTTGCATTGGTTCATATTTCTGATTCATAGATTGCTACACTCTATACTAATGCTTTCACATATTACTTTCTTATTTTAGAACATATCTTCTTGTAGCATTGGAATCACCTCTTCATGGTAAACAACTTAGCTTGAGGTTATCTCAGTACTAATATCCATCTAACTCCTTCCATCACATGCAACAGTAGGTGCTCGATTCCACCAGCTTTCATATCTTTCCTGCAGCTTCTCATTTCTATTTTACTCTGATTTTCATGTAATATCCCTGTTGTACACTCTGGATTTTTCTATTTTCCTGACTCTTCTAGCTGCATTGAAAAAATTTCCCCGACCTTTTCAAAAATTCAAAATATTAGCATAATGATGAAATTAGCAGCCAGGTTGGGCAATTAGGAACATGCTAATGTTGCATTTAAAATGACAGAACTTGGAAACTGTATTACTTTAGTCAAGTACATGTCAGAGAGAGATTTTTATTAAATGTTGCACAAAATTATTCATAAAAATTTTTTCAATGGCTTTTAACAAGAGAATACCACCAAAAGGGGAAAAACACGGTGAAATGCAATTTTGGTTAATTTTCAAAGACCACAAATGAGAAATTATCCAGTTCAGGCTGATGACAAGTTTACCATTTACCATGCTATTAACTTACTCAGTGCTTGAATGATGAATATAAATGAATTTGTAAACAAATCAATTCCTTCTGGAGAAACTCCTTTGTTTGCAAAATCTGTATCACAGGCTTCAGTTTATTTAATTATCTCAGAACTTTATGTATATGCATTCAAAATTTTACATTTAAAAAGCTTTTTCTATCCCTCTACACCATATCAAAAACAGCACCTTTCCAGGGCGAAAAATATTTGTTTGAATATAATTTTCACATAGTTAATTCAACCTACTAGCCAAAGAAACACGAAAAAGTATAATTACATGTGTAACATGTGGATGACAAGCTTAAATGTACTTATTGGCTCCTACAGTAGGCTGCTGAGTGTCAACCATCTTAACCTTGAAAAACTACACAATGACCAAATCCATTCTTAGAAGGGTTAAAAAAAAATACTTCATTGATAGACTGCTCATGAGCTTTTAATTTTGATAAATTTAAAGAGTGTAGCTACTTGACTCATAAAAAATTTAACTCCACATGCTATCCTTACAAATTATTTGGTTTACCAACCTTTTGAAATGTCCCACACAATTTTACACATAACATTCCTGCAACTCTCCAAATGGTAGGTATAAACCCCATGAATCTCTGAATGCATGCATTGAGCCAAATATGGGGAGAAGACATACAAAGAGATTGTGACTAATGACAGAGCAGATGTCCCACTATAGAAGAGATGCAGGATTCAAATGTGAAATAAGGGCAGTCATCAATGGGGAGTGTGGCAGTGGACATGCTGCTGAAGAAAACCCAGATCCTAGAACTGAGTGCAGTGCAAATTGTTTGGAAGAAAGGAGTCAACCTCATTCAATCCAGTCCATTTTTGTAATTCCAGAAATGATAATTAAGCTTTTAGAAGAGGAGGTGACAACTGCCCACTGTTTTTCATGGCTAACAATCTGGCATCATAAGGCATCCATCGGGTCAACAAACCCTATCATCCATCCCTTTAAAATCTTCAGACTTTTAAAAGAATCCTTGAGTGACATAGATTTTTTTTCAAATTTTACACTAACATGTTGCGATGGAGGGTGGCAATATAATGATGAATATGGGATATTCCCTAGAATAGTGTAAAGAAGTAAGATGTCATTCCATAGATTTGATATCTCATCATTACCATACAACCCTCATTTCCACTCACAACTGTATGCAAACATTTTGAAACCCCAAATAATTTACAATAAGACTTTGAATTTTCCCTAGAAACTTCAAAATGAGAAAAAGCTCTGACCCTTAACTTGAATGGATTTTTCCTGTTGTTAGGTCTTGGTCCTTAAAAAAGTAATTCAGAGGGTCTTCCTCAAGATATGACTTTAAAGGAATCTTCAATCCTTCAAAATGAAGACCTTCTAAAAAGCCATAAGATATTCAGCTGGTGATATTTGAAAATCTAACAGCTGCAGGTAGGTTTTGAGTGGTCCCTAACAACTACTATGTATTATGTTTCTTGTGGACTTAATGTTATTTGACCCATATTATTTCCTCTTTTAGTTATTTCTATCTCCTCTCATGCCATTGAAAAAAGGTATCCTCTTCCTTCCTTCACCACCTGCTTTTTCAAACATTTTCCCTTCTATCATGGCCTTCAACATTCCACTATCAATATTTTCTCCACCCACTTCTTCTGACTTCAGATTTCACCAAGCAACTTTCTATCCTCTTCTGCCATTAAACACAAAAATTTCATTGTTTGTCTTCCATTCCGTCCGACTTACTTTCTCAATTCTTTTTCATACCCACATCCCAAAGGCTTCTCTTATCTATGCTCAACTTAAACATGAAGAAATTTGATGCCCTTAACATATGAGTTTATATGTCCAAATTAAGTAGACCATTTTAGATGAATATATCAATAATCATTTTAAAAAAAAGGAAAAAAGTGCTAAAATTGCCAAATTCAATGCATTCATCAAAAAATTCCAAACCATTACCTTAAAGTTAACTGTTTTATTCACAACAATCCAACCAATGCAAATGTATTCACACAGCATCTACAATTAACCGCTTTTAGGTCTTTATTTCTGAACACACATTTGTGGAAGAAGAACAATATTGTTAAAAGGAAAAACTTTTTCAATGTTTCTTTTGTGCACTACAAAAGGAAATTAATGTGCAGCATTTAAAAGACAACCTCACATTTCCCTTTTGAAAGCTTTGTTTGATGTCACAATGCAATATTTCAATATTTTTGCGGCTTATTTACTTATTTGTTGACAAAGTCAAAGTGTGGTGTCATTCATTATACACAACCAACGTTATCGTTGTTACCACAGCAACAAAACTTTCTTGGACATTCTTCAGGATGCTTTTGATAATCAATAGGGTTGATAGTTGATCATAGCAAACATTATTAATATGTGAACAATTCAAAGTTTCAAATGAATCCTACAAGAGTAGAACTAGCGGTGCTCCATAGACTAGAACTTACACTACTTTTAGTATAAATTAATAATTCTTCATCAAAACAAAAAAAATTTCTGGTAGAATAAAAAAATGTACTTCTAAAAATTAAACAACCTGATAAAATTTCTTTGCCTGAGACCTATATTTAAATAATTTCTTTGAAGCCTGAGAAGAGTGCCTTAAAATTGAACTTTTTAATTTTAAAATAAATACTCGTTTGTTTAAACTTAAGATTGGCCTGTTTCAGCGCCTACAATAAAAAACTTTGAAATGACACTGTATTTATGATAAAGGGTTGTTCAAGATAACAGGGAACCATGCAAAAAGGGGACTAACAGGTGTAATGCAATAATGATGATATAATGCTGAAATCAAGCAGCTTCATTTGACATACCTAATTACACACACATTATTGTAAGCTAGACTTTTTTGATACTTTTGTTAGAATTTAGCTAGACGAACTTGAACTCTGAGGAAAAATCAAAGACTCAGACTTTCTTTGCATAATACTGGAAAAGTTCTGCACCAAAGACATTACATTTCCCCCTCTTTTTCATCCACCTAAACTGACCTTTGTCTAGGTTGGGGGTGGAAAACCTATGGCATGTGGAGGAATTATTTTGGCATTCAGAGCTGGGAGGATGGGTGCTACTGGCAATTCCACAGTGATTTTAGTTTACAGGTTTGAAATAGCAACCAAAATTGATCCAACTAAGTTGCAGATAAGCGACAGAGAAGAGTGCCATATTAGTTAGTGGCCTCTGACATCAAAACAATCCCACTCACTTCCAGTCATCAAACATCTATGCTCTCTGAACATGTGGAGAATCGACAATAAAAAAAAACATAATCAGAGTAATCTACCCAAAGGTCAGTTTCATAGGTGATGGTAGAGTTCACCTAGTACTAAGCATGATGGCGTGTGAAATTCACACATCAGGGTAGGGGGGCCAGTTCCTTTCCCTGTGCCGGTTATGGTTTCCCAGGAAGATCTGGTACTCGCAAAATCACGTACGTAATTTGGGCAGAGCTGCAGGTGCCCAGAGTGGTTTGCCCGGGAGTCGAACCCGGGCCCTCCCTGTCAGTAGCCCAACACTCTACCCCCTGGACTACTGCAACCCACGAATCAACACTATTAATTACCAATATAACTTTATTCCTCTAATCAAAGGCAATTTTATATCCAAAATAGAAGACATTCTAATAAATAAATGATTGAGATTTTTTAAATTAATTGCCTTTGTTATAAGCTCCAATAAAAAATTTAAGCTTCAAAAAATAATTGTGAGTACACGTTAAAAATTATTGGTTTGTATAATAAAAATTTTCTATGCCTCTTAGAGACATGAAAATAATCGATACCTCTATCTGACTTGATTGACTTGCATGCGAGTCAGGAGAAGACTTTTAAAAAACTTTGGCACTCAAATGACATAAGGTTTACCATTCCTGGCCTAGGTACATAATTTTCCCTGCTATTATGCATCTATCGATGACTCTCAGAAATACCTTAGCTTCAGTAAAGTTTTGCTTATTATCCTGCAGTCCTCACATTCCACTGCTTTACTCTTATTCAGGATTTACTCATATTCAGTCCAAGATATATAGTCCTTTCATTTTTCCTGGAATGTTGAATAATTCTGTGGGGATATTTTCTATTCCTTCCGACTTGTTCAACTTCATTTCACATAGTACTGCTCTATCCCGCTACCTAGTACTCCTAGATCCAAGCTATCCTTTTTATATCACATTCTCTTTCTATTTCTAACCGAAGTAGCTGAATCTCTTTAACCTTAAGTTCTTAAATGTGCTCTCTCCACCATCCCTGAATCTCTTCAAACTCCAATAAGTACTTTCCTTTCTTATCTCATTGGTCTGCCCCCCGTGAAACTGAGAGCTGATGATTCTCTCAGCAATGTTTCACCATGATATAATCTAGCTGTTATTGATCACTTTCTCCCAGTAACGTGTTTGTTGCTATCCAACTATTCCTCCAGTAAAACATGAATACTTTCTCTCACTTATCACTTCTTATTGCACTCTTGTGACGTCCTCTCATGTGCACTTTCTCCTAATATTGCAACCCAATTCCCCAACGCTAATTGGTGCTTCCTTCCCAGCACTTTCCCCATCGTTCCTTCTAATTGATCATGAATACTAGCTAGTCATTCCTTCAGGTAATTACTATTTGACATGTATATCTGGATCACATACAATTCTAAAATTCAATATAGATTATTCAGTAAATGTCTCCACTGCGATCCCCAATTTCTCTCCAATTTACTCAAACATATCCAATGTATCAAGATTTCATCCCCCTTTTTTCCTTCATGTTTTTTAACTCCCCTGACCTTGAAATCATCCAAGCACTCCATGTGCCTTTTGTAATAGTTGCAGTCCCCTTGTGACTCTTCCACTGTTGTCAACTTGGTTTTGACTGGGTCACAAGTGATGGTGAACATGAGGACTTGTTCCCCCACTGACAACAAAGGACTTGTTTCCCCAGCCATGACAACAAAGCCAGTGAGTCCATATTGCCATCGGAAAGATAAATGAAGTGGTTTCCTACTGTCCCTCTCATTAGTGTTTTTAACCTGGCATTATTTAAATGGTCACTCCACTGGAATCAGACCTCTTTCTAGCTACAGAACAAGATTTGTTTTAGCTATCTTTCATCTGGTTCCTACTCCTTGACCTATTTGAATAGGGTGGCCTCACCAGAAGCAATTAGCATTTCTCCTGACATTTAAAGCCCTAAGGGTCACTGCTATGCAAACGCCCTTCCACTACATCAAGACCATTGCCCACAATATTAGGAGAATCACCCAAACCCAAGTTTAGGGCATCTTGAAATATTCATAATGCTTAAGAATTAGACATGTATGCCAAATAAAAAAATGTCTTTCCCAAGAAAGAATTAACAAAACAGTAGCAAAAAATAGATTAAATGATAATTTTATTTCCATTTTGGTGGGTTAAACTATTTGAAGGTCAAATATGACAATTTCTGTGACATAAAATAAGAAAAAATATCCTATTTTATGCTGCCACCTTAAGCTGATATTATCAGACCAAAAGATTTACATATATTAAAATTAGGGACAATGGAATTGATAATTATATGCAGTAACATTAAGTTAGGGAGTAATTGAAAGACAGAGATTAGTGAAATCTTGAAAATTCTTGTTTGGCAATGTTAACTAAAGTATATACAGTAAACTCTTGATTATCCATGCTATGGATAAATCAATCACAATTAATCGAAATGTTCAGGACATATGGTCGTGATATAAATGGATTCAATGCACATGAATCAAAATGGATTAAGGAAATAAGTGACTGTGATTGAGAAACAAATGAACTTTCCTTTTTCATTCTTTGCAAATAATTTGCATTTCTTAGCAATTTAAAGTACATTTTTTTCCATTTTTCAGCTATTTTTATAAGAGTGGAATTATTGTTTTACAAGAACACAGAACTATTTTCAAATGTATAGCAGAATGTATTGCCAGAAAGTTAAACCCATCACGTAGCCAGGAAAAAACAAAGGATCATTTTAATCAATTCATATTTATCATTAATAATAACCAATTAAAATAATGCAATGTGAATAGTAAATTAACTCTTTGTTGCAAATTAAAGCTATACATTTCCTCACCTTAAAGAAGAATTTGGAATTCTCAGGGTTAATGAATGCGAGGGAAATTTATTTATCTATTTTGCATTAGTCCGAAAACAGCATTTTGATCTTTACATCAGACAAAGAACATTGATATAACAATTTGACAATTGCATACACCCAAGCCCTAGGTGGAGGAAAAACCACCTAGGCAGGAATCGAACCCATGACCTCTGTATTGGCAGACGAGGATGTTACCCCCCTGCCACTGGGGTCAGCAATGATAATAAGAATGTACGGAGAGTACAAAATTGTTTAAATTAAAACATTCTCCTAAAAATTTTTGTAAATAAGGAAGGTGATTTTCACATTTACAGCTTTTCTTTAAATATTTTTTAAAGATATATCCCACTTACCCCTGATGAAACATTTTATCCACTAAGGCATTGAAAACCTCTGTATTTGGAGGGAAATTCCTGATACTGGTAACCCTGATGCTTTCTTAAGTATACAATCACTTAATCACTTATTACCACCACACCTAAAACTTTCACATATCACAATAAGAATAAATATTGATGAAAAAATATTTGAACTAGGTTTGCCAATTACTCGGATTAATGTTTATTCATACTTACAGTAAGTTGAATTCACTCAGGTCTGCATGGACTAATTTACACTGATTGTACATCCTCCACAATATGACCACACATTCCCTGTAAATTTCTCGGGCTTTTGAAGTGGAAAGTTCAACGTCCTAGTACAGTAAAAATTAAGGGAATGAGTTTTCATAATGGAATGAAAAAATCGGTATTAACTTACACACAAGCGGGGCATGACATTCACTATTTAAAAATATTAGGCATTTCTCTTTTAAAATATATGTATACCATATAGTGTCTATTCAAATTCTGGAAATGAGACAACTAAGCAGCAGACTCATGCACAACAGTTGAGATGCATGTTATTTCATTACAGAGATAGACCCGTATTAATTGGAAAATATTAGTCTAGTTGTAAAGAGCATCAATTTAAAGATAAGAAAAGTCAGTTGTTAAGAGAAACCCAAGAAATGTATTTTATTTTAACTGAAGTCCAATTACAGTACACAGCTGGAATTTACAAGGGTGAATAGAAAAATCATTTTCATTATGCCAAAAAGATATTGGGGCAATTCTAGATGATAAGCAAGAAAATCAGCATAATCAAGAATTTAACATTATCAATTAAAAGCTAACTTTTGGTAACTGCATTATTGATATTTTATTTATATTTCTTATTCTTAAACACAGTTATTTGGCATCATAATTAATTTCCCCCATAAATAAATTATTTTAAGGCAAAAACAAACGTAGAGTGCAAACACTCCACCAAATCAAAAGAGAGAGTCAAACAGGCTTTACAGCAGCAGTTCACTACAATAATTCATGGACAGTGTTTTTATTATTATGTCTCAAGTTTTAAAGCAGAAACTGCAACACTTTATGAGTAGCCAAATATTATTCAAGAGTCCAGAAATAGGTATGAATGACAAAAATTGCTGTCAACAAGTTTACTCTTAAATTAACAGAATGCTTAGCAATAAGATACTACCTTGAACAAAAAGTTCCCGGAATAACCACCGTGTGGCGCTCCCATCGTTCCGATTTGAGTTCTGTTTTTTTTTGTTAAATTGGTACATCTGTTGTTGATATTCCCTTTAAATCTTAGTGTCATAACTTGACATTTGCAAAAGTTACGTAGCCAAGAGTACATCTATCTCTGTGTGTGTTGGCGATTTTTTACAATTGCAGAAATGGATTTAAATTTGCAACAACGAACTCGTATTAAATTTTGCGTAAAAAAACGGATTTAGTGGCGCACGGACGTTGGAAATGTTGGAAAAGTGTTTCGGCAACGATTCTCTAAAAAAAACGGTCGTTTACCAGAGGCACGAGCGGTTCAGAAGTGGTCGTGAGTCAATCGAAGATGATGAACGCAGTGGCAGACCATCGACATCGAAAGTCGGTGAAAAAATTGATAAAGTAAAAGAAATGTTGGTCAATAACCGCAAATTAACCATCAGAGAAATAGCGGAGGACTTGAACATTGCCTATGGATCCGCCCAAGACATTGTGGTTAATGATTTGGGTTTCCGTCATGTAGCAGCAAAGTTGGTGCCAAAAGACCTCAATTTCATGCAAAAAAGAGACCGTGTTGACGTCGCAAAAGACATGATTTGCGAGGCTGAATCCGATCCCACATTCATCAAAAGGATCATTACTGGAGACGAGACGTGGGTTTATGAGTACGACACGCAATTCAGACATCAGGCAAGTGAATGGCGTTCACCAAATGAGCCGAGACCAAAAAAACCACGTCGTTTTCAGTCAAAAAAGAAGGCAATGCTGACGGTTTTCATGGATTACAACGGTGTAGTGCATCATGAATTTTTGCCAGAAGGCCAGACAGTAAACAAAGAGTATTATTTGGGCGTTATGAGACGTTTGCGTGAAGCAATTCGCCGAAAGAGACCAGAAATTCGACGAAAGAGACCAGAGACTGTCGCACAGTGCTATCATTATTCGTAATTTTTTGACGAAAAATGCAACAAATACCATCCAACAGCCACCGAATTCACCTGATTTGGCTCCCTGTGACTTCTTTCCGTTCAATCGAGTTAAAAAACCATTACGGGGAACGCATTTTAGCAGCCGAGAGGAAGTAATGGAAAAATCGCAGGAAGCACTGATGGACATACCGAAAACCGAATATAAAAAATGTTTCGAGGATTGGATCAAGCGCTGGCATAAGTGTGTTGCAGTCGATGGGGATTACTTTGAAGGGGACAATATAGATTTAGATGAATAAACTTGTATTTTTAATTTTCTGAATAAATTCCGGGAACTTTTTGACCAAGGTAGTATATTGGTTTGCTTCACTCTTTGGATTTGACAAATAATCACGCTTCCTAGGATACTTATTATATTTTCTTATGCATGGCATAGATGTGTTTTCTTAGTTGTCACATCTGCAGTCTTTCGCAACAAATTAACTAAATTAGGTCCTTAATGATATTTCAGGAATTTACTAATCTTTTTTTAGATATTATTGTACATACTATATGTATATTTAATTTTCTTGGGAGTGATATATGTATTGAAAAGACCAGTATGAGTTAATTTTTACTTATATAAGTCTGGCAATCAAAAGTTGGTTTTTGAAAGGTCACGGCCCTGGGCATTGTTAAACTTCTAAAAGTTGTGTCACAAAAGGTATTGCCTTGAAACTGATGATGCATGCATTCATTTGCAAATAAATTGGTATATCATGATTGGTAATTATAACTTGTACATGTTATTATCTCAATAATAATAACACACATTCATGCTATGTTGCAAGGAACTAAATGAAACTAGAATTCACATCATATACTTGTATGTGTACTGGTATTAGATCCATAAATATTGCTATTAAGTATTCTACTGTACAAGGTAGGTTTCGGATTGACACAGACTAAATGATGCCACAACACATTCTTATATCTCTCCTTACATATCAAAACTTCACATCCCACATTACAATAAACCATTCTTCAATTCCACATACTTCCTTTTTCCCTTCATTTTGTACAACATGCCTATCCTATTCCTACCACTTCCTCTCTTGCCTAAAGCCCTCCCATCTATCACAGTCTTCAAGATATTGTTGGCAACCAAAATACTATACATGGATATTCTCTGCCTCTTTTGGATTTCTCGCAACAATCCTCTATCCTCCCCCACCATGCCTTGTACTTCTTTGTTGGTATTATTTCTTTTTTATTTCACCTTTTTCCTCCTTCTCCACACCTACATTTCAAAAGTCTCCTATCTATGCCTATCACCTTCCTTCAATGACCATGCTCCCATGACATACAAAACCATACTCAATATCCAAGTTTTAACGAGCCTTTTCTAAGCATCCTAACTTGATGTCCCTGTCATCAATTCCTTCCTCCTTGCAAAAGCTTCTTTGGCTCTAGCAATTCTTCTTATGCAAAAATGTTTATTTGGAGTACATTATTATATGGATGCGAAACTTGGACATTGGGAAAGTGGGAAAAGGCTTGGTTGAAAGCAATAGAAATGTGAATTTGGAGAAGAATAACGAGGACAAAATGGACAGATAGGAGAAGCAACATGGAAGTATGGTGAGAAAAGGGGAAAGGAATATAATAAAAGAGATTAAGAAAAGGAAAATTAAATTTGCTGGACATGTTCACATACATGAAAACTTCCTGGAAAATATAATGGAGGGAAAAATAATAGGAAGAAAAGGAAGAGGAAGGCCAAAAAAGAAATTAAATAGATGACATCAAAATACTATGGGAGTAAAACCTAGAATTAACTGATAAAAACGGCAACGGAGGAGACCAATGGTTGCAAAGGCAAGGCTCTGCCTTAAGATGATGATGTCCCTATTACCATCACCATTTTGGTCCATAACACTTGTCCTACCTGCTCTAGTCTAGGACATCCTTTTTTGATGTTTAAATTAGATTCTTTCTTTCTTAAAAAATATACACTGATTCCATCCCTATCACACTGTATTTCTATTGTCCTCAGCAATGCTTGTAAGTGCATGGTTGACTAAGGCCCGATCACCTGCAAACCTAACTAACATTATGAATTCCCCACCAACTTTCATTCCGTCTCCACTTTTTCAGACACCTTTTTAACCATTTTCCCCTATTTATAATTTCTTCTACACACGTTGACAAGAGCAATATGGTACAAAACTTAAAAGCATTCATTGCTGCAGGTTATTTTGTAAATCCATAGGTCAACCACCTAACACTTTGTTAACATAGTTCTAAACATAACATTAACCAACACACACACACATGCAGGTTGACACCAAACTTAAAAAAATAAATGAAATTTTACTTGTTCAATTTAAGTAAGACAAGTCAAGGGAGGTATATTGAACCATCACAATAGAATAATTGCATTTTAACTACATGATATCCATTAGCGTTAATATGGTTCAATTTTACTACAAATATTGACAATATGAACTTTTAGAAGAAAGTCAAAGTTATTTCACACCAAACATCACACACTCCCATGAACTCATCAATCATAAGATCATATGATCAAAATTAGAACTTGCTCTGATCTTGATCGCCTGATCATGGACATGAAATTTGATTCATGGAATTTTTTGTACAACACAGGGCATTATCAACATGCACATGATCAATTAAAGGAACTTGCACAATTTGCCTCGTGTAAAACAGCCTCAAGCCTCACTTAACATGACAACAAATATAGCAAAATTCTACCTTACTATTTATAACTCCATTAATAAATCATTTCTCATTCCACAATCTTTCTACATCTCATCATTCTGTCCAACATATCTAATCTTTTCCTCCATTTTCCAATATCCTCCCATCTATCAGGCTTTTAGCATTCCACTAGTTTTCAATATCTCACCATTCCAATTTTCTTGCCTTCTTTGAATTTCAACCAAAAACCTTCTCTCTTCCTTACTACGCCCTGTCATACCCAGCAATTCTTCGTTTCTTATTGTTTTCCACCAATGTTATTTTTTCCATTCTTCTCCATACATGATACAAATTGGCTTTATTTCCTATCTGAGTAAAACCTCCACTTCCCCCATGAAATGGGGTGAAAGTTATTGAATTCTTAATCATCTTTTGACAGGCACCTTTCAAACACTTGATATTTGAACTGCCAATCCTTTGAAGAAGAATATTTACGAGCAGCTAGATTATCAATCAATAAAAAAGAGAAGTCCTTTCAACTACACCACTTTTTGAGCTGGATGTAAAGGAAAATCCTTTATTAACTCGCAGGCAGCAGTAAAAATGAATAGCAGATCAACAGAAGGCTAACATTTGCATTGCCATTTACTTATAGATAGAGTGAGCTGGTTGAGAGGACTTTCTCTTTGTAAGTTATAACTAAAATTTAAATATATACTGTAGCTTTAAGTGCATAGTTAAACTAAGGTTTACATACAAGTTCCAATAAACTGAGGGAGTTACTCTGACAGTAACTTTTAATAGAGTCATCCCATATATGTTCATTACAATGCAACAATTTCAGAATGTAAAATATCATTCATCTTGACTGGGATTCGAACCCAGATCCCAATCAAGACAAATGATTTTTACATTCTAAAATTGATGCATTTAGATACAAGATTATCCTATATCCATTAATCAAAACAAACTCAAAGATTGAACAAAGTGTTATTTTGCTCATAAAAAAATTACTCAAATCACTAATGCACACATACTACAGAATTGGAATAATTAACAAATTGAATGCATTAAGTAACTTTCCAGGTATGAATGGAAAATGGGATCGGGATGGTGCGGAGGCTAACGTACAGGCTTCCCACCACAGATTCAAATCCTGGAGACAACAAATATTTTTCAGTTATATCCCGATCCCTAATTGAGGTGCTTTGTGGAGAGCACTTTGAGTGAGTATGACGTCCGTTGGATGGGACGTTAAACTGCGGACCCCTTGGTGCCTTTCAACAAGAGTAGGTTAATGCCGATGCCGGGTTTCCCTCCGACCCTTCTTTTCCCACCCATCCTTAATGGTGCAAATGACCTTCGCTGTCTGTCCCCTCCCCAACAAAACCATGGGTGGAAAAAAAATTCACCACATTCATATTTTCAATATTTATATTACTTTCAATCATATTACTGGCTCATCTATTTCCAGTTGCAACATGCAATTTCAAATAATAGTACTGCTAATATGTATTATTGGTACAATTTATGTCCAAATGTTCAACTTAGGGGTGTACTCAGGTTTACAAAGATTAGGGACACACTTAATCAATTATTCAATGACCTACAAATAAAATTTCTGAGAAAAAGTGCCAACTAAAAATCTTAATTTCATTACATTCTAGTCATACAAATATTATACAACAGGGCTACACCAACCTTTAATCTTGGAGATGGCCAACCTGAGGTACCAAGAAATCCCATTAATAATACATGACCCCGAAGAAGAATTGGCTTTGGGCAAGGTAACCCAGCAGTGTGCATGCGGACAAGGTTGCGCATTTCCTTTTCGGCCCATGTTCGTACCATCTTACGAGGATTGTGCCTGCAGTATCCATGTCGAAACCTTTCCAATGAGGATGACAAAGCAACAATAAAATTAAATTAGCACAAGAGGCAAATTTATGGGGTAGACGCAAAAAGAAGTTAAGAGGTACTTTTTTGGTATCGAAATGATTTAGTATTCATATTTTCATTAGTAATTATGGAAGATATCCTAAAGTTGCAAAACATTGGTTCTTTTCAATGGTTCAAAGACTAATAACCGGCCAAAAAATATAAGGTTCACGCTGTGTAAAAGATTACAAGCCATGAAACACATCAGCTCAGATTAGACAAGATTTGACATCTTTCATCCCACAATTGATTTAAGTGATCGTTTGAAATGCATGTAGTTGTTATATAGTATATTTTATTTATATGACTGACACTAAATTAATTATATGTATTTGTATTGTATTGTATGTATGTATATATATATATATATATATATACCTGTATATATATATTGCACATATTGGTAATCAATTTCTACCCAATATACTTGGATCATGGTTTACAAATTGCTTGAAAGATCGAAAGTGCACACATTATAAGAATAAGAAAAAATAATGAACCCAGAAGTGGAGTCTATGCTGAAATATTTCAGTTATAATTGTGGATTAACATATAAGACAACAAATCTGAGCAAGTCCATATCCTACTCCTACATTTCCATTATATACGAATTAGCAACTCAGAGAAGTTTCAAATCAATTATTTAAATTATAAATTTCTACCAGCGCCTGCAAGACATATTGGATGTAATACAGAATCTTTACCTAAAATCAACCTTACAATGTCTGCATTTTAAATTTTATGGTAACACGCAAAATAATTGTGGAAATAAAAAAGCATCAGCTATTTGCCAATGAAATGAATGTATTGATTTGCACATCAACGACCAAAATAATAAAAAAATATTACAAAATAAAAGCATATAATGTCAGTTAACAAGCAAATTACGTATCCTGGTAAAACAATGTTCAAGAATTTACAGAGGCACACAACAGTATTTTTCAGAAAAAACAGCTAATTTATGCATGAATGAAGAAATTCGATGAAATTATTAATTTTACAACTCCGTAATTTCGAAAATCATTTATCTCCAAGAGTTATATTCATAAATTTAGGATATGGGCAAAATGAAGGTATACTTAGCATAGATCATTCCTTCATTACTTGTTTATTTCACTTTTCATATGAAGATTTCAATGCCCAGTATACAAGGGTGACATACCTGTATTCTCCACCAACATATTTGTCTCGATCTTTGAAGATTAGGATAGAGGTTTTATAAATTTTAATTGCTATATCTTCATCAGACTGTCCCCCTTTTGCATGGTATACATTTGCCTCCTTTCCGGTGGAAATGCAACCATTTACCCCCAATATTGTGCCCCGTGAGAGCAATTTAAACAGTATCATTCGAGTTCGTGGGTCCATAACTTGCTCAGCAGTAGCTCGATCGCCTTTATCTTTTCGACGATTCCTGGAAAAAATATTTTCCGTTTGATTTTGGTCATTTTAACTTTCTCAGCAGGCATGATAAACACAAACCTTTCTGTTTCTGCACGTTTTCCACTTTGAATGAGGCGGTTGGTCGCGTTGTTGGATAAGGATGACACATCATACTGATCCACATTAATCTTGCTTGAATACTTCTTCATAAGATTTTCTGTTGGTTGATAGCTAGAAATTTTATTACTAGCACTCTGACTGTTAGGCCGCTGAGTATTTTTAACCACAGATATTCCATTTCTTGTAACCTCCCATTCCTCTTCGCTTTCGTAATCCTCGTCACTATCATATTCAGCGTCATCATACAATCCTTCCTCAATTGTCACAGGCTCGTTGTAAGGCAGGGGTTTAATTATATGGCTTTTTTCAGAGATAGATAATTTTTTTAGGCTCGAAACTTTGGTGTGTGTACCGCTTTCGCGTACTCTACAAAGAGAGTAAATTTCACTGAAGAAAAATCCAAAATTTAAGAAATTAAAACGGTAATAATATTACTCACTCAGAATCTTCTGCATCACTAAACTGTCCTTCGATTACTTCGTAATTAGATTTCATTTTAGGTTCTAGAATTATTGTGCTAGTTACAACTCAATACACCAAAAATTTGGGTTGACACGACGAACAACATTTAAAGAAAAAAACAACTGACTACCAATATTTGAAAATCCTCTGAGAACAAAGTGACTGTCGAATCGCCAGCTCATAAATGGAGCGGGTAATTCAAAATTAGGTTGTGCTCTAATATGTACAGCCATTTGAGTATATCTCTCTCATTTTCCCCCTATTATGTATTCCGAGTAAATAAATTAAAACTATTTAATATTCCAACTTGAATGGGTACTTATCCTTATTTCAGGCAAGTACAATTTAAAATTGGCAGGAATGAATTTCATATAAAAATGCTAATTGCATCCAATATCACACTAAAAGGAAGCAAGCACAATGGGTGAATTTTACCACGCTTTAGTATTCATATACTCACTTTAGTAGGGCTTTGAAACACAGAACCCAAGAGACGTGAACAGAAACATGTTACACGCATTTCTTGTATGGTTAAGTTGCATTTGAATCTGTACGAAGCAAAAATTAAATTTCAGACAGCTTTTTCTTAGGGAGTCGGGTTTTGACTGGCATTCGGTTACAGTTTAAATGTCAATTGCGATTCTCAACTCTTTTTATTAGAAAACCTTTAAATCTTTTCCAAGGCTCCAAAATTTTAAAGCCCAATGATTTCGCTGCAATTAGTTGAATTCAATTCATTTATAGTTTAATTTATCACACATATATTAAAAATGCTCATTGATTTTACTTATCTAAGATAAACAACCTACTCATTCCAAAAATATATCAGCTCCGTTGTATGCGTCTTTGAAAAATGTCTGGTTACTGTATGAAAAATAAAAGTACTTTAAACTGAATCTTTAGGATGACATGGGAAGTGGTTGTCGACCACTAGTAGAAGAGAAAGAATGAGACTCATTCTTTGGCCTCCCACGTGCGCACACAGGCGTATGGCATGCCTTATAATACATGAATTTCCATCCAGCGGACCAAAACCGCACACTCTGCGTTATCACCGTGAAGAAGTTAACGATTAACCGATCGAATTTCAGTATACCGTGTATGGAATTTCTTTACGGAATGAGCATTAGCGAAGAATTTTTTACACTCGCCTGAAAAGAAGGCGGGAATCATCCACTCCGTATGAACGAGATCCCGTCGTAGTTATTAAAGGAAGCGACCGACAGCTTATGTCATATACGACATTAGGGATAGACGGGTACTTCGGTAGAAGTAGGATTGTCAAGGAATGGAGAAATGGCGGAAGAGAAATCCGGTGTCCGCATTAGCCAACTCTAAATGAAAGGCTACAAGAGGGTCACAATCCCATCCGACAGCTTAGCCAACTAAATTGCTCTCCACATTGCATTCCAAGTAGGGATCGGGATACCATTGAAAAATCCTGGACCGTCCTGGTAGGATACTATTACACTAGCCACCGCACCTACCCGAACCCTAAGAGGCCTCGTGGCCGAAGACTAATTTATTGGGTAAGCAAATGAATCCAAAAGTTCTCTAATGTTGAGAAAGTAAAACGTCCGGACTACGGTACAAATATTGATGAATAAATAAAAAAAATTTGGATAAAAGTCATATTTCTCGTTATTCATTGATATCACATGCGGCAATACTAGTTAGCCCCAATATTTTTCAAAACTTGATTATTTTAAAACTTACTGCAGGAAATCAGGACATTTCGTGTAACAAGTTATAAATTTACTGATAATTTCTTTCATATCGTACTCAATGTCAAAATGAATGAGTATCAAAGTGAGGCTAGTAACTCGGTTTTGGGAGGGGTCATGCCACCCGTGATGCCTTCATTTACCATTTAATCCAATCTAACTGAAAGAAAAATTGCTCACTGGAAACAGAGTCCTAGACCAATAGCAAGAACTGCGTATGCTGTAATCCTTTATTAACTTGAACAGCACACAAACAATAGTTGAGCAAAATCGTGCGCAGTCTGAGTAGATTCACACTTAACGCCCGAGTATTTTATGTGAGGCTGAGGAGGGAATGCGTTATACCCTTTTATGTTCTTCTTAAAAGGAGTTTCGCATACCAAACGCTTTTGGCAGGTGGCCTGGTGTCTCTGTCCCTCGCCCTCATGTCACTTACATAAGGGCAATCCTGAACGCGTTGTAAAACCTTAGACAAGAACTCTCTGGAGAGTGGTGCCTCGTTTTTCGAGTAACCCTCCAATTACGTGCTTTCCTCTAAGCAATCATTTCAGCTCCATTATTTCCTCATGCATTCCACCATGTCTCGTGAGATAAAGCGTTAAACAGTCACGGAAATGGAGCTCGAGAAAAATATTTAGTGAGGGTGTACGCCCAAATGTAGCGTTGCGCGAGGTCGTGGCGTTTCCTAGTCGTCATGCAATGTTTAAGTGGAACGAGAAAGCGGATCCAATTGGGGGGGAAATCATAATGTAATTGGAGGAATTGCTAATGATGCGAGAGCTATGACGACATCTCTACACGGACAGTAGGTGCAAGCTATTCTCTTGTTGGTGAAATAGGAAGGCCTTCGCCCACGCCTCCTGTCCTGCCTTTCTCGGGAATAGGGAGGAATTGAGGGCTACTCGGAATTTTCGGGTTCCAAAATAACAATCTCGGTGAAATTTTGAAACAGTGCCAGCAAAAATGTTACACTTGGAAGGGTATTAAATTTGCCTCTTTTCAATCATGTTATCGACATATTTCAGCATAAAAATCATGTCGACGAAGTGTAACCATGTGAGGAGAATGAGCGTTGCGCATTCACAACTCACTGAACTTAGAGAGGAAAAATGGTTAGAGAATTCTCATGCCAGGTGGTAAGGAAAACATACCCGAAAGGAGGAGGTATCGTCTGGAGGAAAAAAAATGGTCAGATTAATAATATTTAATTTATTTATTGAAAAAAATGACAATATATATTTTTAGTTTTCATTGAGCAATCCACCATTTTCAAAAACAAATTAAAATGAAGACGCCACTCGAAGGTGCACAAGACTCCCAGTGACGACAAAGTCCTTTGTTGGTCGAGATTGATTGGACCATCACCTGCACCATGATTCTTTATTCTCTCCAGCAGCAGAACCGAATAACGGATGACCATTTGTTCGTTGGGACGGCGTGGCTTTCGGCTGCGGCAAATGTCCATCTTCTTCATGCTCACTCCACTTGAGTCAACAGTAACATCGTACACTGAATAAAACTAGGGGCGGAAGGCTGAGAAACTCGAAATGCATTTGACCACTAGGACGAACGGTGATTTTGTTAACGCGTCAATTTAGGCTATTACTCAGGACTTTTCCTTTTAAATTTTGTACTCAATTTGGAGAAAATATGGTAATTTAGGCTATGGCATTCGAAGTTTTCCTATTAGGATAATGAGATAGGAAGTTTTGGGGCTGATTGTGACATTGAGTTATTTCATGAAATGTATTTATCTTGCCTAAGCAGTCCTCTCTCGAGGTCAATCAGGCTTTAATGTGATTAAGCTTTAAAATAAGTCTTATATGGATTTCTATTAGTACATATATTTATATTTTAAAAGTTTTTATACAGCAAGAAATCCAGTCCAAACCTTGGTTGCAAATAATGATGTTTTGTTTGAAAGTGAAAAAAATACATACAATAGTTTGATTTTTTAAATCAGTTAAACAGGTATAAAGCTATTTGTTTTTCTTCAAAACGACATGGAATTAGAATAATTTTTTGCAACTGTTTAGGAAAACATTCTTGGTCAGTTCACAAAGAATTTTTCCCAAGTGCAACCTTTTGTTTCATCTTGTCTCATTTGAGGTGACTCTCTGGCGGTACGGAAAGATTTCTTTAGAGCAGCGATTGAAAAACCAAAGCCATTATTATCAAAGGGAATACAACTCAAGAGCAGCTATCATTTTCGGCAGACAAAGAAAGAAAGAAAATAGAATATTAGGTCCTCGATCGCTTATTGAAGACGGGGGTAATGCCGGGTGGAAACGCGAAAATATGTTCCCAAGAGACTGTTAAAAATAGCGAACGAGCACAACGAATGGTTATAAAAAAGTTCTTTTTTCACCCATTTCTGTGACCACCCAAATAACAAGCCGGCACCTTAATTACGACATACAGCAGGTCCGAGTGCAACCAACTTCCGCATTTGTTTTCCATCTAGCATCAGTCAGGCATATCTGAGTTCGAATGGTCAACGTAATTATCCGAAAGTCGGATGAAGACTGTGGAGGAGGGTTATTGATATTGTATGTACATTTGAGGGCATGATAATTCTCGGTTCCGTTTTTTCCTTCAATATTCGAAGAAGCGGAATAGAAAAAAATACTGCATGGGGTAGTTACAGCACAAAAAGGAGAGAACGCTTTGAATTTATAATGAATGTCATGGGGCGCATGGTTTCAAGCGCTGCCTTTCGTTTCTTCCTGGATGGATGCGGAAGACCTTGCGGCTTTGCGTTGCTTGCCCCTTTCGAACGAAGTGATGGTGAGATTATCCCCTGAAGTTTTTCTTTTGCACTGCAGTACTGGAATTCATTCGCTGGAGCAGTTTATGGCCTCGAAGCCATAATGCTGACCATCTTACTTCCTGCTAAATTTCAGCTGAGTTTCACTCAATTATCGCACTACTTCCATAGCATAGATATATACAAGAATTTTCTGTAAGGAAAACCACCACACCACTTGAGACTTAATCCCATTCAAGTGTTGAGATTGGATTACGATTCGGCAAAACCATCGCGATTCGAGATCCGCCATCTCAAAATCTTGAGTCCTAACGAATTGGCAAAAGATGGAATTTTTGTGTAGCAATAAAATGTAAAATTTCAGAAAAATCACTGGCGAAAGGATGGCTGTGTGAGGATTAAATAAGGCGCATTCCTCTGTTCCTGCGACAACGCGCTCCGAAATATCTGGCCGACAAAACGACCTCCCCAGTTGCAGTCGCCCTCACTCAGGCAAACAAGAGGCGAAAGGTTATGCGAGCCTGGAGGGAGAGGTTGGAGGAATGGGACCTGTGTCGGCCAGGGAGGGGGGAATCTTTTGAGAGGTTCCCCAAGGAGATCGTGAACTTTCACTATCTCTCTCACCCTCTGTGACCGTCGCGCGGAAGCGAATGCCTCCTCCGAGGGAAGGATGACACCACCTCCGGGGGCGATTGACTTAGGAGGTGGGAGAAGGTGCGAAGATGCTGTCCACACGTGCAACCAGTGCAAGCACAAACAAGATGCTCGCACTCGGTTGGATAACCCCTCGAGGGCTCATTTCGGGAGAAAAGCATTTCGATTTCAGAGCAAGCAAGGACGGCTTCCCTTCTTTCCTGGATTCCATAAGTGCGTCTGAAGATCGAGGACATTTGGGAACGTGTAACAACGATGAAGAATCGAATGCTGTATGTCTGATTGATTTTTATTATAATATTTTACCCATATTTATCATCTTTCCACAAGTTGTTTTGAATTTGTTTACGAGGTTTTTTTTTCTAGATTCTAATATAATCCGTTTGTCACACCGAACTTCAAGTTTTGCCTACGTACAGTTTCGAAGGTGCATGACGCCCATTAATTCGCATTCGCATTTAGGAATAGAATTTCTTAAGACCATTTTTCATAGTGTCTTAAAAAAATTTCATTTCAATCAAAAAATCAAAACTAACAACGATCTGACTTGATATGAAAGAACTTTTTTCCGTGATAAACAAAAATCGCCTTACAAATGACGAAGGCAATAAATTTTAAAGCCTTGTCTCTTATCTTATGCCAAGCGTTGGAAGATCAGCCCAGATGCTTACCAAAAGTGACACTTAACGTCACAGTTTTAGATAATATTTGGTGAAGAGACATGTTAGTGACAGGTTCTTTTCAGAATCATTATAGTGGGGTAACATTTCAACATACTACCGGATAGCTTAATCCGACGACAGGAGAGAGGTAACTTATTTATTATTTTTTGTTTTAAAACTTGCTGCTTATTTTAAAGTAAGGCAAATATACACGAGTTCATATGTACAACCAATTCTCTATCTATTCCAGTTTTTATAAGCTGCAGTATATCCATTTATTCCTGAATGGTCTTAAGTATTATTGCCAGAGCGATAAAACTCAAACAATGGACCACTCCAGCATGCATCTCTGGTACAACTGTAAACTATTGAATGCAGCATTGACGACGTAACTGGACTGGTGGTATTGACCGAACGCCTTAACCCAATTTAACACATCCAATTTGAAAAATCCCCATTATGGCTAAAACAAAAGCCATAAAAGGTTACTCAAAACGATGATTCTAGTTATTCCCTTGTCTATCATGAAATTATCTTTGAAATGGAAGGGCAGGGAAGCTGGGCGGGAAAATTTATTGCAGTATTTGTAAAACATTTAAAAGATATCCGGAATGCTTGCATTCGGAGCAGGTAGTGGCGCAATTTGATATTAATGGGACAAATGTGTGGAGTTGTGAGTGCAATCATTTTTTTTAAGTGCAAAATTTTGTAAGATTTTTCTTGCTGCAAGTGCAATGTTATTGGCGCTCCATAGACTTGTGCCAGGTCTTTAGCGATCTGAAAGCCGTATCTTTTGAGAACATGATCAGCTCTCAGAAATTGGAAAGCTGTCATACTTTGGGCCGTATGTAGCCAGGAGGGATTGCAATTTGCTGGGTATGTGACGTCCTAAATTTGCGCCAGTCCTGCAGCTTCCCCATCCACTAAATAACACTCGTATTTCAAAGATAGTTGCATGATAAACGGAGTTTAAATGACTCATTCAATCGGACCCCTTCAAACCCGTTGTCTCAATGTTGAGGGGAGATCTATATTTAACATGTCATGACATACAAAGCCATAGGCTACAAACCTTCCTTATTGTGGTGTTCTTTATTTTTGGAGAAAGCCGGGTTAAAGAGTAACCCGCTTTACCACTGCTGACACAATGGATATGAAAGTGCAGCTCTTATGCTTATTCTGTGAGCACTTTTAAGAGATCGGAGAGATCGTCGGAGAGTCATTTCGTCCAGAGGAGAGGGTCTGATCAGGGTGGGAACGCCTTGAGAGGTGCCCGAAAGCCTTCCGCGTGATATTGTCTATGCAGCATGTCTCCTTCACATTCCTGCAACATGTCTTCCTCACATCTTCCACAATTTCCCCCCTTCACCACGCGCCCGGCTCCTAGAACCTTCTCCTTCCCGATCGGGTCCTCGGTTCCTCCACCGCCACCGGCTGTGACTCCTCAACCTCCTCGGTCGCTACCCTGCCCCTTGGACTCGAGAACCTCCTGCCGCTCCTTGGCCGGGAAACTCCGGCCTTGGGCTGCTCCTCCTGCTCCTCGGGAGCCGGCGTCTTGGCCGCGACCCTCCCGTTGCCGTTGTACCTCTTCCTAGAGGAGGCCGTGGGTGCGGGGGCGGGGGTCGCATCGTCCTTGTCCTCTGGGGCATGAGTGGACACCTTGACGTTGAGCCTCCGCCGCTTGAGGATCTCCAGGAGGTCCTGGTTGCTGCGGAAGGGTCGGACTCCGCCCCGGATCAGGGGCTTCTTGGTCGAGGGTTCCGTGACGGCCGCCTCCTCCTCCGCGGACTCGTGTTCCTCGGCGGCGTAGTCCTCATTGAACTCCTCGACGGGGGGTGGGGGGGGAGGTGGGGTCGTCGACGGGGTTGGCCTCGAGCGGGAGAGCGGGGACTTGCGGGGCCCGGCGGGGAGGCCCGGGCGTCTCGGGGCGGCTGCGGGTGGTGCAGGGCGGGCGTCGAATTTCTCGTCGACGGAGCCGTCGTCTTCGTAGCCATCGTTCACATCTTGGGAAGCCGCCAGCGCCAGCGTGGCGGAGAGACAGAAGAGTAACCTGGCGGGAAGACAGAGAAGAAACATTTAGAACATGCTGGAAGTATTTGCACCCAAACACTCATACATTACAAGTGAGGATCTTAATAGGAATTGAGGTTTTCGGTACGCCTTAAAAAAGTACCGAAGAGAAAAAACTTTTCAGGACAAAACAACTTGCTTGCTCTTGGAGGGATGAGAGCCCGCGATTTGTGTGTACAGCGAGCTAACCGGGTCGACCGGAGACCCGGGATTGAAGCATGCACCTAAAAATCGGCTAAAGCCCTTAATTCATTGACCATCCGAAGAGAAATGAAATGAGAAAGTACTTTTGTTAGAAAAACATTTAGATTTGTCCGGCAAATGAGGCAAATCTTGAAAATATTTGCTGTTCCGAGAGTTATCTCAGATAGTGAGCGATAGATAGTTCATATCCTGGTCTACACGTATTTTGAGAATTGTTTACCAATGCATTATCTTAAGGTCTTCGACGGGTATGCAAAGATTTTCAATGATTTATATGGTAAGAAAGCAAATGAAGAGATTAAGTTCTTCTCTGAGCCGAGTTTAATGAACGAAAAGCTAAGAAAAACAATAATTTAGCAATAATCTCAATGTTTTTCTAATTTTCCGCTACATGTTTCTAACTGAAAGGTTTTTTCGATAGAAAATTCCAAGGAGTGTGCACTTATGTAGGGTGGAGAAAGTACCATAGTTCAATGTTTTCTCCTGGAGATACACAAGTGAGATACCGCTTTAAAATACCTTCCCTCCATCGAGATTATCAACATACCAAACTGAAAGAGTCAGCGAAAATGACCTTTGAGAGTGGGTGGCCCAAGAGCTTAAGAGAGATGAAAATTAGGTTAACTTGGGTAAAACTCGAGGAAGGAATTACCTCCCGGGGAAGTATTGAAGGGAGATAATGAAAAAAAATCATTAGCATTACTTTCTGTGATTCGTATTCATTCCATTTACTTCGATCAAATACCTTAAACTCAATCCATGGCAAACTTCATGATCTGCATCCATGAGCAACAAAGACACGGAACCTATGTTATTTGAAAATCCCCAAACTTACAAAAACAAGAACCATCATTAAAAGAGAGATGCATCAGCATAATAAAATATACAATAATAGGTAGACAAATGGATCTTGAAAGAAGACCCCTTATAGATATGAACTGAATTCGATATCTTTTAATTTGACGAAGAATTTTATTTTCCCTCCTATTATTTTACGACATGAAAATAAAAGTAACATCACCAATCCGTGCTTATTAGGACTACTATATACGGTAGGTTTATTTCCACATCGCGAATTCTAGAAATTTCCACGTTCATACCCCAGTATTTTCGTTTATTTAAGTAATTTTCCAATTCCATTTTATTTTGTAGCCTGTTGACGTATCGTAATCTGAAGGATAATTTGAAAACTTTGTGTACTTAAGCTGTGGTTCTTATTGCAAAGGAAAAGCACATTGAAATTTGGGGGTAGCATGAAATATTCAAGTGTTCCTTGTTCAACTTCAATTTCCACTTCGACCAATGGATTGAGTATGATTGACTTGCTGCATACAATGGAATCAACCAATAAATGGAATGAAATGGTTGACTTGCTGAGCCAGGGGAGAGCTAAACTAGTTCCACTCTCTACGCCACATAAAATTTCATTTAGGTTGAGAATTTCAGGTCATTTACATACGCCACCTATCGTGTCCTAGATAGGTCTCGGAAAATCACACAGTGTGGACTTCGATAGATCCAGAGGAAAATTCTAGAGTCAAACGCAGAATATTTTATTTCGCAATCCGACAGCTTTTCACATTAGATCATTTCCTCATTATCATTAATATTTAATCGCAATACTGGTCGACTTCAGCATTCCATTCTACCCTATCCAATGCTTAAATCCTTCTTAATTCCACAATAAGCTATCTCCTTCGCAGAATTCTCTCCTCGTAGGTCCTGATGGCTCTTTTGCTATTCGTTTCTCTTTATTTGGCGCTTGTCTCTGTCCTTAGGTCTTCTTCGTGGAGTCTTCCTCTCTCTCATGAACCCTAAAATTCCATTTCGTCTCAAGGTGTGGCAGATTTATACAGTTCCACTTTTCCGTAGATCGCTCCACATGGTCTTTATTTCATTCCACTCTTCTCCATACTTTCTCGTTCCTCATTTTATCCATCTGCTCGATCTTGAGCATTGCTCCAGCATTAAGATTCTTAAGCTCCAATTTTATTCTGATTCGATTTTCCATTGGTTGATGTCCCCTAGACATACATGTTCCTCGCAAATATTCTAATGCACTACTTTTTGTTGTAACCATGTCTCCTTTGAGCATGAGCATTTCCCTCTTCATCATGAAAACCTTCTTAGGCCAGGTGTAGTTGGCTCCCGCTCAACTTCGTTTGTACCACGTTTTGCTACTCCCAAGGTAGGTGAAAGATTCCACCTGTCATAATTTCCCTTCTCTTAGCCCAAGCATTACCTTTCAACTCTTCTATTCCGTGGTTAAACTAAAATTATTTTTCCTGCTTGTTTTAATCTTATATCCTTAAAGTACTCAATCCATCGTGTTTGAGGATGCCTTCGGTCTTCTAAATTCTCTGTTGCAGTTGCGATACCAGCTGCAAAATGAAGGATATACTTAGTATTTTTCTCGTTTATCTCAGTTTCTTCGATTTCCAATCCTTACGCCATTTATTAATGCCTCTTCCAAGTGTATGCCGCATAGTCACGTGACGGTATAAACTGTTGTAAAGTAATGGGTACGAAATAAGGTAAATTCGTTCTCACTTTGAAAAAGTTTAATGCTTTGCAATTTTCATGTTAGACATTTCATTATTTTACGTCTCATGGAAGGCACTGATGGATTATGGATAACCAGGGCAGGAAGTGCTTGTTTAAGATACCATAGTAATATCTATAACACTGCCATATTTTTCGACAACTCTTACAATTAGACCTCGGAGGCACACTCACCTAATAAATCTACTTCGACTAGCTTCACCACTTTTGGGGATCTATAATAATTTGTCACAGGAGAAGATTCAAGAAAAATATCACATTCCTTACACAAGTACTTAAATCTGCGATTCACAAAATTTACCTAGGACAATGGCAAGAGAAAATGATATTGATCATCATCGGGAATAGAAATTAAACTCCTTGGGATAACGGAGACTGTTTGAATTCCCTAACATCCTGTCCAGAAGCACTGTTAATATTGATTTTGAACTTCCGTCGCTTGGGCGTAGGTCCGTGAATGACACGGCAGTTCCAACATAAGTTTCACCCACTCATTCCAAGCAAACAACACATGAACGGTATCAACCCTCCTTCGCCTGGTCACCAATCTAGGTCTTTCCTCACAATTCCCTCGTGAAATAAACGACCGCGCATCTCGAACCAAATAATCACCGATACAACGTCGCTCGCATGTCCGTGGTAACGGTAGTCTCATTTCTCTCCCTCCTTTCTTGGTCCACCCTCCTCCCTCCACCACCACCGCCCACCTACTCGCTTTCACCCCAAGGTCGTCGAAACAAATCCATCCAATGCCGCTCCCCGATGGTAACTTCCTTCAATCAAGCGGCGTTTCGCTTAGACGCTCGGCGAATTGCAATGCGACATGACTGCATCGTCATTATCATAAACTATTTTTTTTTGCAGTATCCCGTCTACGCTTTCTTTGACTAGTCCATGGCATGGAGGAACGTGATTTACTTCTCTCTCACCCGTTAAGAAAAGCAAAAAAATGTGGACTTTTTTTTATTCAATCTTTCCCTCTCTCCACTTCGAAAACGGTGAAAGTGCACCACACGGACGTCGAGGAAATTTTTGGCCATCGGCGCTATCATTTTCGAGAGCCTACGCTCCCGCAGGGGAGGCCGTTCGCCCCCTCAGTGGATGCGGTAGAGGCCGTGCTCTCCTAACATGGGCACTCGCGACTCGACGTTGGAGATCGGCATGGGATGACGTCGGGGAGGGGAAGGGAGGAAGGGGATTGGTAATCGATGAACATTTTGGAAAGAAAGCTGAGAAGCAAAACCCTTTAAGTCCATACTTGAACTCCCGTTTGCACGAAATTTTGCGGGACTGTTTTAAGTTGACTGAGGGAATAATTTTTTTTTACTTTTACTGCGTTAATCGAAATTTAAAACACATTTAAAATACTCGAATGGTCATAATTCTCCATTTTCTACCGATTGCTACATTTTATTCGTTAAAAACGGTGAGCAAATAATGGAGGTTCAAATATTTTTCACGATTGTGGGAGGCGACCACGAAGCGAATAAAAATTTCTTGTTGTTTCAGCAATAAAGCTTCCGACAGGCTTGAATTCCAGGTGAGATCCCGAGAGAAAGATGACGAAATAAAGGGTCGTAAAAGCCCTTGAGGACGCGTTCAGATTGGCTATAACCTCGGACATCCAAGCCGTTTTTAACGTCCCCCTGGTCATGGGCAGTTATAATTATTTTTTGGAAAAATATAAATTAATATCCGTATAATAATATAATTGATAAAAATAAATTTATTATTAAAATAAGTAATTACAGTAAGTACCTATCTTATACTCCTCTTATATTCATATAGAATTTTTAGCTGTTATGAATCTGCCAAAGGGAGAAGATCTCTTAAAGTGGCACATTTAAATACGTTAGAATAGATTTTGTTAGGTATTCCTTTGTATTTTCTATTGGCTAATGAGTCCACTTTTGGAAGCGTATCATTTGTATTGGATTTTATTGAGTCTTCACATAAGGATGTCGATACATAAATCTTTTTCGCTTCCTTCGTTTAGAATAGATTATTCTTGTTAATAGTCTGTAACATTTATGGTTTACGTTTCATCTGGATACAACTACTTAAAATGTGACTACTACTGGGGAAACTATTGACGATAAAATTTACCAGTGTTATTATTAAAAGTCAGATATTTGAAAGAATTCGAGCATCTGTAGCACAGGAAAATACGTACACTAGCCCTCCTATCCCGAAAGTGTGAATTTTACACGCAGTAAGGTTCATTACGAAGTGAGATCTTACCATTGACCGTCTAAACAACCTTCAGATCATCAGGGATTGGTGATGGAGAGAGGATTTTAAGATTTAGCGTTTTGTGCATTCCATGAACAATAAAATTACTGAGCTTTTTTCGTGAGAAATCTCTGAGCACAGAGTCCAACTCTTCAACCTATATACTGTATAATACGCATTCAAAGCGTAAGAGGCCTGTGGAATACAATAGATACGCATAAAATGTGTGAATATATACAGGTATGCATGTGTATATACATGTACCTGTACCTGTGTATATACATATACCTGTATATACATGTGTATGCATTTATGTGTGTGTATATATATATATATATGTATTGTGTTTTTATATAAATGTATATATAAATATAGAAATGGTGGGTGAGGAGAGGGGTTTGTTGAGAGAAATCCTATGGAGGCAGGAAAAATGGATGAAAGGCGCATTGAGCGGTAGTGGAATGTTGAAGAGGGTAATAGAGGGGAGAATGTTGGGCAAGCGTGGTAAGGGTAGGAACAGGATAGGGATGTTGGACGGGATGAGGGGAGGAAGGAAGTACACCGAGATGAAGAGGGACCTGATATAGATTAGTTTGCTAGGTGGGGAGTTACAAAATGTTTATTTGATAGTTGTGTCCATCCAAAAACCTACCTTAACCGGTAGATTACCTAATAATAATATATAAATATATTTATATATACATATATTATATATATATTATATAATATAATATATATATTATATATAATATTATACGGGTCGCGGTGGTCTAGGGGGTAGAGGGTTGGACTACTGACCGGAGGGTCCCGGGTTCGATTCCCGGGCAAGGCACTCTGGGCACCTGCAGCTCCACCCAAGCTAGTTGATTTTTCGGGTACCAGGTCGTCCTGGGAAACCATAACCGGCACAGGGAAAGGAACTGGCCCCCCTACCCTGATGTGTGAATACTCACACGCCGTCGGGCTTGGTACATGGGTGAGCTCTACCATCACCTACTAAACCGACCTTCGGGTTGATTACTGTGTTTATGGTTTATATAATATTATATATATATTATATTATATATATATATATATATATATATATATATATATATATATATTTCAGGTCAGACCTGAAGAAGGCCTCGGAGTAGGCCGAAAGCTCAAATAATCTACAGTGTGAGTGTCCTTTTACGTGTTATCTGTTTTATTCTGTGTTCTATTGTGCCGTCCAAAAGTTATATATTTATATATATATATATATATAATATAATATATATATATAATTGGACATACAGTATATATAAACTTGGACAGCAACAAACAATATGAGAACACATGAAAAGAACACACACGTTATTTCTTTCTCGTAATAATTTCGACGGAATTTAGCTCCGTCTTCCTCAGAAGAAACAGTAGTACTGCCTGCTGGTAAAGGGGAGGTGAGGTGTATATATACTATACATATCCATGGATACATACATATTTATTTAATTAGAACATACAGTTATACACATCCCAACACACAAGGAGGTTTCTGCGAGTCCGAGCCACACCCAGAACACTGGGATTTAACCATGAAATTTAAAGGTCTACTGTAAGAAACTCTTGGGTGGAAATTAAGAGCATTTAAATATCCCGGTGAGAATCTCTTTAATGTTTTAAAAAACCAATTTAAGTACGAAGGAAAACGAGTTGAGGATTTAAATTTTGCGAACGTCCCTCCGAAGGACAACGCGCTCTTTAACTTCATTTTTATTCGATCTCGCTGCAGAAAGAAGAGGTTAATCCTAATTAATCAGTAGGAGGGGAACCAAATAAACCTTATACGGTTTATTTGGTTCCCGGGGGATGCGAATTCGCCAACATCGTCAGAATCCGTGGACCTCTATCAACGCTGCAGGCGGTGAGATGTGTCGGAATCAATGATGGAGGGCCTAATATTTCGCATTTTTCGGAAACTTGCTCATATGAATGCTTCTCGTAAAGTAATGTGGAATATAAGAAACCAGATAGGACTTCATTCTTAGGTGAAGGATGGAGTCAAAAAGTTCTAAAGCTCTCTTTACTCGACGAGGGGTGGCATAAGGCTATCCAAGTATCCCCGTATTAATTTCCACTAAGTTCTATTAATGACAGAACGCCGATACAGGTCACGTGAAATGGCTTTCAGGACATTGATTTTTGCTTCAAAATTAGCTTCTCGATCCAAGAGAGAAATATAAGGGAGGATGAGCTCATGTGCAAGCTTATCTCGGCAGTTAATAGGGACTGTGCTGGCTAGACTGTAATAATCGGAAAAATGCAAATAATTGAAACATCTAATTTAATGAATTAAGAGAGTATGTGTTCTTTTGTTTTATACATTTATTCTCCCCTGTAAGCTGTTATGAATCTTCTCTTCCTTTTGTTTGTATTATATAATTGTGACAAACACCTACTTTATGAGTCGTAAAATACGATGACGCTGAGATATAATGCGATTAAATACTTGCTAATTGACAGTACATCCAGGGATATTATTACTATTGCCATGCGAATGAAATAATTTACAATAATTTAATCGCCTCATTGACGCCTCAATGTTTTTCATTGTCATTTTTTCGAAGTATTTTACGAGTCCGTAATGAATTAACGAAAGGACAATTATTATATGATTCATTTTCCCAGCTAAAAATCTTTTTTCCCCCCTGTTATGAAGTAGCATGAAACCGGTATGATATTGCGAAGTAAAATCATGACACCGTAGATT
Organism: Hetaerina titia; assembly: GCA_037158775.1. NCBI lineage: Eukaryota > Metazoa > Arthropoda > Insecta > Odonata > Calopterygidae > Hetaerina > Hetaerina titia. The sequence goes on along the minus strand of CM073776.1, from coordinate 50,398,531 downwards.
AACGAGTTCAGGCAACAAAAAATGTTATTTGGTACGTAACCAAAACTTTTTTTTCGAAGTTATCTGTACAGAAGTAGAAGGAAACTCGAAGAACCGAAAAGATGCAATGAACATGGAGGTCGCGCATCAGCTCAAATTTTTAAAAGCAGAGAATTTACTTAAGGACAAAAATAAATGGAGATGAGTGCTTTCAATGAATTAAATTTGAATTATTACAATGAAATAGACATGAAAGAGGTGTGGCTCTACGTTATAGTCAACTTTCATACGCTATTTTATCTAGATTTTAACAATTTTTCACCTTCTATTTAAAATATTTTTTATTGATTAAGACTGGTAAAGTGATGTCAATGAGTTTCCAAAGACAGATAAGAGAATATTGACTGTAAGCATTTCAAGTTAATTACGTTATTTAGCAAAACTACTCAGTCTATTCTCTTCCTTGAGCGTATAATTTGTTTCGTGCGTCTCAATCAACACTAAATTGGCAGTTTACTAACTTCCCTTGTGATGTTCAATACGGGATTCAGCGTTCACGAATGATTGGAATGAATCTGGGAATAATGGCAGGTCGCATTTGTCGACAAGGAAACCGTTCATGAGGAAAAGCGTCTTGGAAAATCCTCCGAACCGATTGCTTGTCTTCCAAACAGAATGAACAACTTATTTCACGGGAGTACAATTTAAAAATAACATCTTCACAAAACCATTGAGGGCATACTTTCGCATCGGGACGTGAAATAATATCGCCATAATGGATTCATTCCCGCGGTGATGAATGATTTTTACACGCCGGGATATCCGCGCCATTGCCTCCCATCAATCCCGAAGCGAAACATCGGGACTTGACCGAGAAAATGAGCTTGATGGGCAGTCAAACGCCACGATGGGCGTGTCCCCGCCGTTGAACGAACAATTTCCGCGAAGATAATATCGCTCAAGGGGGGCAAGAGAGGAGGGAATGTAGGCAGGCCTCGTTTCGACCTCCTGAGCGAAAACACTTTCCCATTGCCGATCCCTTCGGGGAATGATTGCCTTATTGCCAAAGAGTGGTTTGCATGACCAGGCCGAAAAAAAAGTGACGGAGGAGTAATTTTTGTTGCAGGAAACAACCAAAGAGTTTATTTTTTTCAAATTCTTGCCATTCGAGACATTTCCTCCGGTTACAAATGCGCTGAGGCAAACAAAACAAAGGTGTAGCGTGCAATTTAGAGCTATCATTTGCCTTAAAGGAGCATGACCTATCGCTAGCTCTCGAATGCTTGCGTGGGCAGGTCCCGGTGGATTGTGAAGAGCAGTCGCTTTCTCAAGCTGTGCTGGACGTTGTGAAGATTTTTGTTTCGACGGGAATGAATGGTGGTTAAAAATAATATGTTAGCCAATTCATAACTCATCTATTAAACATATTTTGCGACTCTAACGATCTCAAATTATAGTTCGGATTCCCATCTGACGAGAAAGTGCAAACATTATGCTACTTCAGTTTTGCTCTATTGAAATAGAACGGCTTAAATGTAAAGCACTTCCGTTCGACCTACACTAGTGGCATTTTCATAACGTCTCATTTATTTTTGACAAGGATAAACGAAATGGGCGTGGTAGTCTAGTGGGTAGAGCACTTGGCTACTGACCGGAAGGCTCGGGTACGATTACGGGTCCGGGAAACTACTAATGTTCTCCACTCTAATATACCTTAAAATATACCGTACTCTTAATTTCTTTTCTCTCCACTTCTGTTCTTGAAATAAATCTAACAAATTTCTTTATTCCTCCAATAAGGTGCTTCAAATTTTTCGTCTTTACAGCTTTCCATCATTATCCGAACATACCTTTTGGAATCTTTCAGTCCCAGTTCACACAATTGCTTCATAGACAATGATTCTGACCAACACAGAACCACTTTCTGATCTCTGTGGAGTGATGACTGGTAGAGGGACTTCTCAACCTGGGAGTCCGAGTACGAATCTCGGGGGTGGTAGGATTTTTCAAAGGTATCCCGAACCCCGCTTAGGGTATTATTTGGAGAGAACTCCAAGTGGAGTAAGCCGTCCGTCGGTCGGGATGTTAAATTTTGAATCCCTTGGCGCCTTTCGTGAAGACTATGTTATTTTCCTTGAAAATCCTACCTCTACATGCGAGTAATGACTCACTTATCCCTAATGTATCCCAGATGCCTGTCGCCTCCCCATAATAACTACTGGTACAGGAAAACTACACTCCATATGAATTATCTGCCTTGGATAATCTCTCCTTTATGTCTACACTTGGAAATCTGTCCATGTATAGCCGTTTGGTAACACTTTTTTCGTTCATGCATTTTAAAATCATGAATATATTTGAATCACAAATTCGCATTTGGCGCCGTTCTCTTTTCTCAAACCTTTTCCATCAATTAGATTCCCACGGAATGGAAAACAATGCCTCGAATGTGCATCATCAGCTCGGGTCACGATTGGATACCCTTGCAACAGATACTTTTATTAACAGCAATGTTGTGACATCAAAATTCATCTTACGTGCGGAATAAAATCGGTCTCCCGTTTCGGAATTTGGAGATTAGACAGCGAAGATTTCAGCGATGAATTGCGCAGGGGGGGGGGGGGTAAAAGGTAAAAACGGCACTGTGAGAATGTTCTAATTGAAGCATGGTCACTGTCTTTCCATTGGGTAAGAGAGCTTCACCGCAAAGGAAAATTATCTATTTCGTAATATTAATGAGGAAAATTATTTCTCGACCCGTTATGAGCACGTATTTTCGATTGACGCCCCTCAAGCATTGTCTTTCGAAAGGGTTGAAGGTCTAGATATTAAAAAAATAATAATTTTCCACATAGAAGCGAGTGATTGCCACAGGAAAAAGTATCCTGGCTCGAGAACTAGAAAGCGAAAGGTTTGTCCATTGACTTGTCTGGATGAATTTGTGTTAGGAAAATCGGTTGTGGAAAATCTTCTTTCCAATTCTCCATCGGAAAACAAACATTTTTAAACCTGAAAACGTACTAACTTTAGGGTTTTTTTTTCTGATTCTTTTAACCCTTTCTCCAGGTAAGACACGTTTCAAGATTAAGCTTCTCAATGCTGAACCTTTTCTTTTGGGTTTGACGGTAAAAAAAAACTGACGAATAGCACCAGAAATAAGTTGCTTTTCAAGAGTCACAACCGTTGAGAGCGTTCAAGAAAACAATGTCAAAACACTTCCCAAAATTAGGGTTATACATTTTTTTCAGTTTAACAGGTTCAGCTGGAATCTCAAAAAAACTACTGAGAAATTAAATACGTGAAATAAAGTAATGATTAAGCATTACGCTTACGAGGTTTCAGCAGCCTCTGATTACAGCCAGAGACAATCTGAAATGACTCAATTAGAGAAAAATAAATCAAGGACGAATATCAAGAGACAACCCAACCAACAGAAATAATGGCTGCGTAGATTTTCGCGGCGGTGGCTTGAAGAATTCTTCAACAGAAATAATATTACAAAAACTAAGAGAGATAAAATCTCCATGAGATGTAGAATAAACATAAAAAATACCTCTAACACTGTTTAGTACTTGTATAATTACAAAATAATTGTGTTCCTAAGTTATTTTGACACTAATAATGATAGATTTATATCCCCTACGATCAATCACAAGAAAAAGGAGAACATTTGGGGTACTCACGTGTACATCGATTTAGAGAATATGATTTTCATTTTACAATAAAGAAATGTGAGGTATCTCAGTTTTTACCCTCACCCTTTTTATCCATATTCAATAAATTAGGCATACATCATACATGAGCACACGTTTAATATTTATAGTGATTTATGCACATACAATAGAACCAAAAACCTTCACCTCTCAGGTAATATTATGAAAGATTCAATAGGTAAAAAAAAATGATTTCAAATGTGCATCCCCGTCTCGTCATACTCTCCGAAGGGGTGTGTCGCAGCTGCAGGCTCATTGGAGCCTTGATATTTTTCTTCGGAGGTGACCTCATGCGACTGAAAGACAATCTCCTCAAGGGCAGAAAAGGAAGTCCACTCAATCAAATACGAAGTCACAGAATATTCCTCAAATAAATCGCTGATTTTCGGAACTCATTACTCGTAGGGCTGAATATTCTGTTAGTTTTTCACTAGCACGTTAATCCTATTGAACGTTAGGAAGGCTAACCTTAGGATCACGAGTTTGATTCCAGATTTAAAGAAATTGATTTAATTCTGTCCTATCATGTTTTCTGGCGATGGCGGATTATGGTGAGGGATTCCATAGGAACTTAGAGAACCATGGACCAAATTATTTCCATTCGGTACTGAATTCGCATCGGGGGAAAGAGTCACAACACGCTTCTCCTCAACCCTCAAAGATGACTCCTTCTAAACGAGCAACGACTCAAGCTGTGTCATTTTTTAGGTACCAGTTTTTTCCTGGGAAACCATGAGCGGTACAGGGAAAGAAACTGGCCCCTCTTTTTACCCTACAAATGCGTGTACATTTCACACGTTGCCGGGTTTCGTGCTGGGTAAATTTTCGTATTATGACGCCTTTCGACTACTTTTCACTCCCTTTTGTACCCATGTGGACATTTTGTTCGGTTAATGTTCACAAGTTTTTTGTTCTAGCTTCAAGCAATTCTTTTTAACAGATCTGGTGAATTTTACTCGTGCATTAGAAAGATTTTATAAATTTCAATTGATGCGTAAGTTGCAAAAGTGGTTCATTTTTTTAATCCACTTTTTCTTGAAATGGTGAATTAATTTGAAATTTTAAGCTCATCGAGAGGAAATACTAGATGAAGACATCCAGGAGCAGACCAAAATACGAAATTCACTCGTTTATTACCCTGGTATTAGTTCCGTGACGTTTTAATGCAATTGAATTTCCTCGATTTGTGTTTCCTCATTGCTCTTTTCCCCTCCCAAGTCAAAAACGTATTGTTCGTAGCAAAGATACTTGCGAAAATAAAATAAGGTTTTAATAAATATTAATCCACCTAAATGCGGAAGTTCGGTGAACATCCAAGCCTCGATGAATAACTTACCGGATACGAAATGAATTTGAAATAGTCATCAGTCGGTCAAGTCTTCATAAGGCTGACGTCTGTATCCCTTTGTCACAAATTTGATAATTAACTTAAAGACGCTTTTTCTATAGATTATTTTTTTTAGAAACTACTTCCCAGTGGGATTAAAACAGGTTCCATTGTGGAGCAACTTACTATAATAATTAATTGCAAGTATTTAATAATTAAACCTGAAAGGATTTATGTGCATATCAAATTTTTTGTTGAAAATTTGTGCCATAAAATGTTTTACGGGTAGACACAAACACAATAATGATGTAATAGAAATTGTACAGTTTTCGTCGGTAAAATTAAAAATAAATTAAGTGCTTATATTTTAACCCGTGCTTGGCATATGCTGTGATTTCGCCATCTGACACTAATATGACAATTAACGATTGTATACAAAACGTATTGACTTACAAACCAATCATTAAGGCAGTGTAATGTAAATAGAAATGTTGCTTAAAGTAAAAGATTGAAAAATATTTCGCTCCTGAATTCATTAAAACAAAAAAACGAGATTTTATCACAACATAAGCACATCTACTACCTGCATTGTTTGAAATAGATCTCAACGCGTCTTTACTCTCCTGGGCGTTCGGTAAAAACTTATAACAATCTTCTTCCTTAGCTGCGTAGGTTTTCGCGGCGGTGGCTTGAAGGATTCTGCATTCTTGGGAAAACTGCAATGCAACTTCGGCGAAACTGTTGTCAGCATTAAACAACAACGCAGTGAAATCCGAGAATGCACAATCCTTCGGTCTTCTTCCTTGTTTACATGCGTTTATCTCCTAGCTTACAAATTTCTGTTCCCATGTTGATGCAAATTAAGATATGGTATATGGTATGATATTTACCTAAATACACGATGTCCGCGATGCTTGCTGAACGCAATACGGGCAAGAGGCAAAACCGTCCTCATGCGATGACCGCTCTCCGCAGGCGATCGGTGAAGCGGAAGGAATAGGAGGAGAATGGGAAAGAATTCAAACGGAAATACCTACTTGCGACCATGAAGGAAATGAGGCAGGAATGCCGTGAGGAATAACCATTGCGATCTACTCCGTAAATGTCACCGAAAACAGCTGACGCGAGACGGCCGCGAGGATTTACGTGAAGATCATTTTCGAAAGTGAAAACAAACCGCGCACCCCCATTTTCCCAGGCTTCGACCACGCCTTTCCGAATAGCCTGCGGGCAAATGACGACCATTTGTCTCGTGCGATAAAATCTCCTCAAATCCCTAGCGACGGTAATGACGTTGTGTCATCATTATTTTTAACTCGTCCATTGTTATTTCCTTTTCGGGTCCACTAATCGCTTCCTTAGAGCCGAGAGAGTAAAAATGAAAACCGCTGATCTCGACGGCGGAGACTATTGTCCTCCTCTGTTGTTTTCTTGGTGTCGGAATCGATTCCCGCCTTTGTGGATTTTCCATCCCCCAGGGGATTGTTCGGCCTTGTAATTGGGCCATTTAGTTAGTAAAACAGAATGCACTTGCTCAGTTGTTCAGCTATGCTCGAAAGGCACTATTGTACTATTTTAATATTGTACAGACAAATCTTTCAATATTTACGATGGCTTTATAAAAAAATGTTAAATGGTTTCCACTCTTGTTTTATTTGTACACGCAATTTTCGGAATCACAAATCCAATGAATTTTGGCACTATAACCCATGGATGACCCCCAACTAATCCTATTTGAATGCACTGATGCAGATTGCCGTTATCCCGTGGACCAATGCATATTTACTATATTTCAATGATTATTGCCATTGTTAAAAAATTGACAGTGCTACGTTTTATGTTAAAAGGATTAAAGTTGATTCATTGGTGCTAACTTTGTTTGTATTTTATTATTTTATTTTAGATATAAGTCTACATTAAATTGACAGGCATGTGAATGATTATTTCAATAAACGACGATAAGCCAGTTAAAAGCATAGCAAGAACTATTTGGTCGGTAACAGGGATTTATAAGGCACTTATATCCATTAAAATAGTACTTTGAATTTGAAATTTGAATATCATTTTTTGCCAAAATTAAATTTTTATACCATTTTAAAGGATTGATTTCTGTCGAGATAGCGTTTTAGTTTTAACAAATAAAACCACTGCGATTTGCATTTTCAGTTTTACCTACTATGCACGGTTTATACTATAACAGAATGATATAAAAAAGATATGATATAACTGAATGATAGAAAAACAAGTTCAACTTTCACAATTCTTCATTCCTAGATTGAATTATGTTTTTCAAAGATCGGTATTGTGTGAGAGCGCTACAGTTTTTTCATGCATAAACCACATAAGCTAATCAAAAGGTTTAGAAGCACTCTGGGATAGATAATTTGAGACGATAATCAGAAGGAGAGATTAAAACCAGTGTAAATGCCACCCACGAGGCATAATTTAAATTGCGTTGGTGTTCCCGTTGGATTTTAGACGGGATTAGATTTTTCGATACAGAGAAGGTATTTTTTTTAGAAATCCGTCGGACACGTCCCGGACGTGCCTGGAGCCCAGAAGGATGGGTGTCTTTGTGTTGTTGGCTCCAACTCTTGGGCTGATCAGCATGATATGTAGCGTGTTCCGTCAAGAAAAGGAAAGAAAAAACGTGCTACAAAGTTAAGGTTCACCGGTCGTTTTCAAGGAGGGGAAAGGGAGAATACCAGCACGGTCTCGAAAATGTTGGCTTCAAACACTTAGATTCTTGGACGGTTCGGAAGTGTCCTGTTTGAGGCCACGTTCTCACAGTAGTATCACAAATGAAACTACCGTATCTTGGATTCATTTCCAATCAGCTCATAACGATACTATGACGCTAAAATGGGGATTTTAAATTATAATCTTAATTGTTCGGTTCGTTCATTGCCCTACACCGTAAGTCCTAATCTGCGAGTAGAATTAACAATTATATATTTTTGTAGTGATTAATTAATCATTATTATTCATATTTTCTACATTCAGCATAATTTTATAATTTGAACTAATTTCTCTTAGAATCCTAACGTATTTCAAACAGTACTTCATAAAAGAAAATATGCACTCTCCATCAAGAAAGATAAAAAAAGTATTTTTCACCAAATTTTTAGATGTCACCCAATCTTAATTTAAAACTTCATAAAGGTCAATTAGCAAAGGAATTTCAGTCATTTTTGAGTTTACCCGTATTAAAAAAAACAGAGCTCTGGTATGAAAATACATTATTATAAAAACGGAAGTACTGAAGTTCTTCGGATATTCGAAGGTTTAGTTAGAAGACTGTGACATCAAAGTGTGTAGGAGGACATACATGAGAGTAGGCTACTTGATTTCGGGCACCATGGCGAGAGGGAAAATTTTATCATAGCCGAATAAACATTAGTAGAAGAATTGTGTTATCATGAACATTGTCAAAAAGAATGGAAAGGATGTAAGCCCACCATCGGTGTGAAGCAAAGAGATATGATATGAATCTTAATTATGGTTTCATGTGGAGCACAGGGTTCACAAATGTTACTCTTTAAGAAAGAATATTTCAGAAAAAGAATCGAGGAAGGATTAAAAGAAGAAGATAAACCGAGACGAACGCAAACGAAGACGTGTTAGGGATAGTTGAGGGAGACAGGACTTTGGTGAATGAATTACGAAAGAGACAAAATGGCGAATATATGAGGCATCTTTAAAACTTAGCGGGATGTTGAACGATGTGATAGAATTACTAATCTGAGTAAATGGAAACAAATGAAGTATATATATATTATATATAGGCATTTTGAGGACAACAAGAAGTTAAAACTGCGGCGATCTGGAGAAGCAAGTAGTTAAAGTCGAAATTTTACGTCGTGAGGAAATGAGAAATCACGAGATTAGGTGGTGTAATAATTTTCAGAGACTGTCTCAAACTTCCCTTCTAACTATAAGACAAGAGAAAATTATTGAAAAAAGTAAAAGATAAATAAACATGAACTATTTATTTTTGCGAATTTTAGATAATTGGACAATGAAAATGTCCGTAAATATTTTAACGAGTAAATTTTCAAGGAAATGAGACAATGATCTCCTATCCATCTACGAATTATTTTCTGTATTTATCAGTGTATTAAAAATTCTAATGATATCTTCCAAAAATACTCATAACTTAGACATCTTGATAATTGTAGTGATTGTATTGCAAAGTATTTTTCAGGGTAAGTAATTCGATGATCATCACCACCAAAAATGAGAGAGTGACTCTTGTCTTCTATCACACTTTCTCTTACCGATAGGTTTTAATGTGGTACTTTTCATCACACTACTACTCATTTTTCCCACTAAAATCTTTCATCCAAGGAACTGTTGCGGTATTTAATCGAGTCCTTTAACATTCAGTGGAAATTTGGTTTTAGAAAGAAGCCGAAAGGCTAGAGAAATAGTTAGTAGAACTACTACAAATAACATAGTCTTTCTCGTGAGAGAGCAAAATCGGGAGGCTGGAAGAAGTCGACTGCATGGTCCTAATTGCCGTCAATGAAATTTGAACAGGACAGCTATAAAAAAACCACTCCATTACTACGACAATACAAACAACACCAAGGAGTTAAGAATTAAGGAAATTTAACAGCAAGTTAAACGAAGCTGACGCCCAGAAAGGCGCGGGGGTTCGTGTCGCAAAAGCAATTTGGTCACGGCTGCTTGTAATTCATCCAGTCTCTGGAATCTAGTCCGTCGTCTCACGCGCAGCGGCCGCTATTGCCCAACAACCTGAGCGGCGGCTTACGAGTGCAACAAGCGCCGTCCAGGGGCGCCCGGGCGAACGGATCGATGGACCCTCCCTCCCCATCCCCCTTCAGAACCAACACCATTGGATTCCTTTAACTTTTTTGGATTCGGCGAAAATTAATTAAACCGCCGCCCTTCATTCTCTCTCCTGAAGTAGGCCGAGGTCGCGGGGGATCGGGTCGGGAAGGGACCGGCGAAATATTATCCGTGGGGACCAACGTGGTTCGGTGGTGGGCACGGGACCCTTGAGTGGGGACCTTTCTGTAGGCGCGATGGAATTCCCACCCACCCCCCCCCCTCCCCCTTCAACGCCCAAACTCCCCACTCCATAGCCCCTCGAAAAGCTGACCCACCGGGCAAGCCAGACTTCGAACTCGTCTTGGGGCAGCACAAGGACGCCTCCCGACGTCGCTCTTTCGGTCCCAATACTGTCGCCGAGGACGTGCCCCAGAATACCGCAGCGAAACTTTTCGTCTAGTCATGCGAGAAACGCAGTCATTAAACCGCGGAAATAAAACGAAAGCGAGCAGAAATCGGTCTCACACGCACCTGTTAACGCTGCTGCGCGTGGGGAGGGTTGCTCGGACAACAATGGTACCAGCCGCCCATCATGAGGGGGTGTGTCTACGAATAATAGCCGCTGGAAATCTAATACGCTATTGGGTTTCGGCAAAATACGCCATGTGGTTTGGCCAATGAACTAATGAGCTTGGAGTGCCACGGTGAGATGACTGCTGTAGCATATATTTTCATGAGGTGATCTGCAGTCGAAGCTGGTTTCCGTCAATGAAGTTTTTAAATGATGGAAAGCGTTCATTTGATTTTTCGGAAGTTTTTCATATAAACTTCAGAATTCTCAGTATCTACCAACAGTAGCAAATTTTATTTCTCCATACACTTTTTTCACCCTTTCTCAAATGATCCATTTTCAGTTAAGTATTTATTTACCTTGTTAAATATTTCTACATTTCGGAGGTCGCGTTGGCTTAGTGAATGGAAATTTGGGTCAGCGATCGGAAGGCTAGGGTTCAAATTCTGACAACTCTGAGCACCCTGTGTGATTTTAGGTATCATATCTACCAGGGAAACCGCTGATGGCATAGGAAAAGGAACTGACACCCCTGCTATATGAGAATTTCACACACTGTGGGGCTTATTGCTAGTACAAGACACGCTATATCAAACAGAACTCCAGATTGATTGGGATCGTCATTCTGGCTTGCCCCCATATAAACGTCATTTGCCCTTCGGCACTGATATCCATCAGCATACTCACGAATGGGTTGTGTGGGTGGCCGGTTTTTCGTTCTCCTTCGACACAGCGTTCTTCAACTTCCTGTTGTTACATATCGATTTCTAACGTTAGTCAGCAACAGTTTCTTAATTGCTCTTTAATTTCTGACTCTCTCTCCCTCCATATATATATATATATATATATATATATATATATATATATATATATATACATACATACATATATATACATGTACACATACATATGTATATATATGAATGTGTGTATACATATACATATGTGTGTATGTGTATAAAAACATACATTATACACATTAGTACTACTGTATCTTCTGAGGAAGACGGAGATAAATTCCATCGAGATTATTAAGAAATAACGTGTGAGTGTTCTTTTTATGTGTTCTTATATTGTTTGTTGCTGTCCAAGTTTTTTAATCATTTTTCTATATATATATATATATATATATATATATATATATATATATATATATATATATATATATATATATATATATATATATATATATATACACACACACATAAAAGGAACACTCACACGTTATTTCTTGATAATTTCGACGGAATTGTGCTCCGTCTTCCTCGGAAGATTAATCTAGTTATTATAGTTAGTTATATATATAGTTAAAAATATATAATCGATAAGCATGTTTCTTTTAATTCCATTGGAAAGATGGCACGGCACTTGGGCCTTGTCATAAAAATAACTGTCAAACGAAAAATAGAAATCCATTTGCATAAACAACTTAGTAACAAGCGGCGATGGATCCAAAAGCCACGTTTAAGTGTCCACCCTTTCGGCGTTTTGGGCAGCGAAAGGAATTTGGACCCGGCGACTGCTTTAAGAAGATTGCGACACTTTCAGATGCCATTAAGAACGTCTCGAATTCCTCCGTCTCCATACGAAAGGCCTATCCACCTTTTCGTTCTGGAGGAAATTGGGTCTCCATCGTTTTTCAAGTCCTTTTTCCCTCCCCCCCCCTTCTCTCAAGCCCGCCGCCAACTGGAAGGAGTTTCTTTCTCAACTTCATTTTGGCGCAGCGCCGCAGTGCTCTTTGAGCGATTTCGAAACTTTTCACACCACGGACGAAAAGAGTTCGTCTTTTATTTATTTATTATTTGTTGATCTTCGTTATTACTTCCACTTCCGCATTCAAGAGTCCCTCCGACACACGTACGGATCAATTTACAAGTCCGGTGTCCGCTTCCCGGGGCGAGACGGTTTAACATTTCGATTGGATTCCTTCCAAAGGGCATTTTCGTTTTTCCAGGAGTGGCACACGGCCCTGAAACGGGGGCAAGGCCTGATATTTTTTTCAAGGAGGGAAAGGGTGAAACAATTCACATGCTGCAAGCGAACATGACTAATTATTCGATATTGAAATGGATTTCAAAGGCGGTGCAGGCACGCGTCGAGAACATTGGGCGGAATGGGCGAGGTCCGTTTCGCATATGAGGAAGTCTATCCCCGAAAATTTCCCACCAAGTGAAAATATTAAATTACGTTGCGACCCTGAACACAAATCCAACTGCGATAATGAGAGGGCGACTCGAGGACACTTGATCGATTACTTCCAAATCATTATTCGATGGCTTTATATTTCGAGGTTTTCATCTCTGGGAAATGATTCATTAGCAAAAGTATTCAATTCGCGCTAAAAAAAGTTGTGTATCAAATTACATCGAATCAATGTCTAACTTGAACAGAGTGGCCACTCCCTTTCATGGATTCCACTCCCGAAATTTTTCCCCTTTTCCCTACGAACACTCCGACCTTTTTCCCCGAATTTCCTCCCAAATTATCGGAATATTATTGACTTTTTTTTTACGTGGATCATCATTCCCCATCCTTCACGTGGCACAAGTATGTATATCTGAAGTAGGTCTGATCATAATTTCGGTTTGTGATAAACCCTTATTGTGTACTTACAAAATAAGGCCTACGACAAGAAAGAAAAGATCTCGTAACTCGAAGAAACATTCCCCTCATCGAGAATTTCCGATTCGAACGTTGATTTTCCAGACTTTTTAAAAAAATCGCACATTTTTTCCAAATTTTTGAAGAAATTGATCAACGCCCGACTTCATCCCAACTGGGTGGATACTCTGTTGTATCAATAATATTAATATACGGTATCGATATCGCTCGCAATTATTAGTTTTCATGATTAGATATCTCGATGCCTACCATAGGATCAACGTATTTAGCCTAATTGCTAAACAGAACAATCTCCAAGGACGATGAGCACTGAAAAATCGTTTTAAAATAGATAAATGAATACAGCAATCGAGACATATAATGAAACTACTACTCGTAAACTCCTGATTTACTCTTAGCAAACTCACCATTGGCCTTTGTTAACATTTCGCACACTTTGTTACACTTTATTTCATTTTTTACTCAAAATTTGATACAAATTCTTTGATCCATTTCTTTTAACAAACGAAAATCGCCGAGCTCATAAAACACGTCTAACCTTAGTGGCTATCACAGACAAAGTCCATAATAAAAACAGCTGAAAGTTTTATCATACTTCAGGGACATGTATACCAACATAGTAAAAAAAAGTTTGACAATCGGACTCTCCAAGCCCGCGAAATGAAAAAATTCTCGTTATGTTTTGAACACACCTCGTGGCGTTACAAAATATTTATGTTGATAGTTGTGTCCATCCAAAAATCTACCTTAACCGGTAGATTACCTAATAAAAATGAAATTACTAGGAAGAATAGTGTGCGTAAGTTTTTATTGACTTCTACCGACCATTAACACTGGGAACTTTAGCCAGTGGCTTTCTAATTGACAGAAAAAATACAGCCGTGCAACTGAAGTAACCGTCTATGTTTAGAATACATGCCTCCAAATGAAATAGAAGCATGGCGGTAGTGTAGGGCATAAAAGATCGAGTTAATGCTTTGTCTCCTTCTAACCGACTATATCATGCCTCTCCTCTTCCCTTCTTTTTTCCCGTGCACGGAAAGTTTCTCCTCGCTAAATTCTCCGCTATTTCCCAATTGCTGGACTCTTTTTGTGGAAACAACTTTCCGTTTCCAAAAATTCGTGATGAACGTGTGATTATCCTGGCACTGATCCACTATCTGGTCGTCTCCTCCCCATCATAATTATGCACGAAAAATTATTTTTTTTGAATGGCAACCTGACAAAGTTGACGGGAAACCTTGACCTATCGAGAAGGAAAGCGTTCTTAGTCAATTCAGTTATTTACTGCTCGAATCGGAAGATCCGTCCCATTAAGAATACGTGGATTCGGCCTCGTAGACGCCATGTTAGGAGGGGGGAATATAATAATATAATTTTTCAAACAGGATTTTCATCGCTTGCCTAGTCTATAAAATAAATTTGTTCGGCTGAAGAACTCGTTTTTTTTACATCATATGTGTTAAAGGCTTGAGGTTCCTTTAGGTGTGTTTCGTTCGGCGTTTCCTTCACCAGCGCGTCAACTAGCACTCATGCGAGAAAGTAGTTGGGGAAGTTTTTGAAGCTTTCATTATCAAATGAATTGAAAGCAATACATTTTTCAATGATGTAGAAAAAAAGAAAAATCTCGAAGGGACCATTACGGATTAATTTTTATGAGAATTAGCTTTGAAAACATCTCTCAAGTTAATTAAACGAAAGTATAGTTACACATATGAAATCTCACGTCGAAACAGTTTTTTTTACCTCTCGAAGAAGCAACCACCTTTTATATATTATTTATTATCGACTTAATTGGGCGAGGTTGAGACTAAATAGTCCCTTCTTCCACCTAACCCTTACATTACATACATTACATTGAAGACAATTACATACAGCCAAGCCCTGGATGGAGAAAAATCCACCCAGACGGGAATCGAACCCGTGACCTCTCAGTTGGTAGACGAGGACGTTACCCCGCCGCCACCGGGGCCGGCAAATTTTATTTATAATAATATATATATATAATAATTTATTTATAATAAATTATTATAATAAGAAAGATAAACTTAACAAATATAAAATATTATTAATAAAGTTTAATTCGTCACTAGTAAATTATGACGGCACATATCAGTATACCATACATAATTTGACATAATAAACTTTTTTGCGCACAATTCTGCAAATACTGATTGAATTATAAGAAATATCAGTTCATAAATTCGAAAAACGAGACAGAAAAAGGCATAAAAGAATGATTCGAGGCATAAAAGAAGATAAATTCGAGCAAGAATGATAAAAATAAATCCATCGTTTGAATCACTATATTTTATTTGAGGAAGGACTCCTCAGCTGATTGTAGGGAATTATACTATATTAGGCATTGGAGGCACAAATTCTATCTAAATGTTGAATTGGATCACTGTTTTCCCAACCTGACACCCGAATGAAGTTTGGAATTGCACGGAAATCATACTAATGTCACTGAGGTGAGATTTTAATAGAATAGGAATAGCATGGTCTATCTTAATATGTTCAACTAAAACTCAAATGAAATACTTTCATTCGAGTCTTGTATTTCACATGGGCATATTTTCAACCAAAAAAACTTACCATCCATAGCAAGTATTTTAATATAAAAGCCATTTTTGAACTGTCTATTACAAACGATAGTACAGTTTCCAAGTTCATTGGAAGACCAGAGCATTTTATCATAGTTTTCAGGGTTTACCTTCAATTAATTAATTGATCGAACCTCTTGCCACCAAAAACAAAAAAATGTCAAGGAAAATAACAAAATGTTAAATCCAAAACCGTGAACTTTATTTTATAAATTTGATAATTATAAATGCTGCTTGACTGTGGGATTCATTTGAACAAGAAAATACGACAGTGAGTGTAGAATCTAAATTTTAAAATGTAATATGCAAGAGCAGGTAGAACAGCAGTTTGATTATATTGGAAGTGTTTTAGAATTACTAAACTAGTAGGGACATAAGAAGAAGAATGGCGTTAGGCAAATAGGTTTACCTAAGTAGGAGGGTACTGATGATAGACACATTGAGTAAGGATGCTAGAAAAAGATTTTGTAGAAATAGAAGATTTTGTGGTAATAGAAGATTTTGTGAAAATTTTGATGTGGAGCGTGGTGTGAAACGGGTCGGATATGTTGGTCATTCGAGCAAGATGATAAGCGCAGATTGGAGTCTTTTGAAATGTGAGTTTGAAGAAGGATGAAAAAGTTGAAATTGACAGAAAGGAAAACAAACGACGAAGTTCTAGGCATGGTGGGGGAGGAGAGAGACCTATTGGGAAAAATACAAAGGAGGCAGGAAAGATAGATGCAGAGCGTTTTATTTGGCAGTGGTGTGTTGAAGACTGTGATAGAGGGAAGAGCGTAAACGGGGAAGGTAAACGATGAAGGAGAAGGAATAGGACAGACATGTTGGACGAAAGGAAGAGATGAAGGAAGTATACGATATTGAAGAAAGGTTTTTGTGCATAGTAACGGATGTCAGAATGTGTACGGTTGGGAGAGGCAGAAAAATGCATCGTTGTTCATTATGTGTCCATCCAAAATCTAACTAAATGGTAGACTATTCAATATTATTAATAAAATATTTTTCTAAAATTCGAAGCAGAACCTAATGTGAATTTTCTATCATTCAGGGGTGCATAGCATTTTTGTACGTCTATGATACTTTTAAAATTCAATAAACAAACAACCAATATAAAATAATAATAAACACTTCGCTGATCTGAGGTTTTAATATAAATTTGATAGAAATTCAGATCAATTAAATGAGATAAAGTCGGAAAAAACTGAGTCCCGACGAATCCGCTAGTAGAAAAACGGTGGTATACGAGGGAAATTAAGGGCTATGTGAATTCATAGGGCTTATCGTGGGGTAAAGAAATTGACCTGAAACGGGGATAACGGAAGTTATCCCCTGGAAGAAGAAACAAGGAAGATGGGAATACTCCGGTTACCAACATATGGATTGAAAAAACAACTGAGTGATTTGAAGCTACACAAATAAAAAAATAAAATATTCATTATGAAGGTACGCGACAGTTAATTTCATTTTATTAGGAATTCATCGGCGACTTTTGATCAATGGAGGAAATTCGCATTCATTCAAGATATTGGACAGTAGAGGGAACCAAGGGAACGAACCAAAGGAAGGAGTTTACCTCGCGTTTTAGGGAATTAAAAAGATGCAAAGAGCCAAAGAGGACGGGGGAAATAAAGAAAAGACCAACTCACCACCATCTTCTTCCATGAAAAAATCAATTTTATTCATTCTTCCCAAAAATAACGACAGAAGAATTTGATTGGAGCGAGGTCAAGGAGGAGAATACGAGCAACAGCTGGAATAGTCTGCACACATGCGTGCGTAGGTCCGGAAAATCCATCGGAAGACAAGAGGGAAGTTTTACAGCTCCGATCCCGGCGGGTGGTTTTTTAAGGTACTCCGACTGCTTTGAGGTCTCATTTACCGTCCATCTCAACTCGGAAAAAGTTCATTGAATTACAAATTAACCACCACGCTCGAAGGGGGGTTCGAACTTCGCATTACCCGGTGAACTACAAACCAATCTCGATCGCTGCGAGTTGAGAAACCGGGGATCACATAAAAAGGGATAATAACGAAGTACGCCTCCGTGGGGAAGATAACAACGCAGTTGCTCGAATTTCTTGTTGCTCGAATTTCTTGCTTCTCGAAGAGTTCGCCCGAAACCAGCATCGAATGTGGTTGCAATCTTTTCAGATTGTAGTTTTCAGGCGAATACCGTACATGAGGAGATGACACGCCAGAACTAACTATCAAATGGTAATTGGTAAGAATTAATTCGACCTCATTCAATAATTGATCAAGTCAAATTAAAGCACGTTTCGTGAAACAATGAGCCATATGCAAGTTATTTTTATAGAATTAACTCTCAAGTCTTCCCAAACAACCAATCCCAGCCGCCTTTCCATTAACGCACCATCACATTTCAATGTCTACTACTAAGATGAGCAGTGAACCTCATGATGCAGCGCAGTTGGGAAGCCCTGGGCAATAGGAACGAAAAGTGGAACGTGGAGCAGTACTATTCCTTGTCTACTCGACTTTCAGACCGAGCAGCTAAAACCGATAATTTGCCAACGATCTTGTTGCCAAGGGAAACACCTGTTACTCGGGCGACAACTTCACGATAAAATCTGCCATCCCAGGCAATTTTGTTGCTAACAGATCTCCTCATTCTCCCGCTTCCTTGTGTGACGCCATCAAATACAAGCGCCGGTGAAAACTCGACAAAGAAAAGTGAGGACTAGCAATCAAATAATAAAATAAATACAGCAAAAATCCCGCGTTGGATGTGAGTGAAGGTTACAAGGCAGGCGAATGGATTGCGAGTCGTGTCCACCGGCTTTCTTGCGAGTGTTTCTTTCTCCTTGGATACCGTTCCTTATCGTCCTTTCCTTGCAATTAATTATTGGGTGGAGGCCATGGAATGCAGCAAGGGCTCCCGCCGACCGAGCTCACCTGACGCTTTCCATGACTCCCCGTCCCATTTGCTTCTTTGCACCTTTCGGGAGCGATAATTGAAGGGTTATTCCGGATTTCGAGGCGTCAAATTCTCTTAGCATTGAGATGAAAAAAAAACACAACCAGAAGATTGGTACAATGAAATATTTTGACTCGTGACACGGATTTTGTCGACTCGAGAAATCAGCAGGTAAATCTTACAAAGCACAAACTTATTTATGAAAATGTCTTGAGCGATGGAAATGGAAAAAAATAAAATGATGGGTGTGGATTGAAAATGATATCTAAATAGTTTCTCCATTTATGCTAAAATGAACGAAGCAATTGCAACTAATTACCCAAAAAATATTAACGTTTCAAGATAATTTTACCCAAACACAGAAACTTTTAAATAATTTACTCTTGACAGAAGAGAGGAGGGGGAGAAATAATTTGCAGTAGGCTTCATTTCATTTTCCGTTGCAATTGGTGAATATGCTAAGCATGGCAGTAAATTGTGATGCATAATCTATGCAAATAATAATTAAAATGTAAGGTACTTATAGTGGTGATGAAAGAAAATTATATGCCCTGAGCATTGGTTAGGTAGGAGCGCAACTGGGCGGGCGGTGGAAGAAAACTCTTGAGTCCACAAGATTCCGCATGGTGTCCGAAAATTTCTAAATATATTAGAGCCAGAGAAAGTGGAAAAAACTAGGTTCTATTTTGTTATAGGAGGGCAAGCCTAGTAGCCTGTTGACATTTATGTGGAGTAGAACACGGGATTCGGGGCGGGGCTCCCATATTGATAGTCTTCACGGCATATCACTTAAGACTGAATTCGAAGGTGCCGTATATATTTTTTTTTATTATTCAAGCAAGTTAGTTTTGTTCAAAAAGACAATTTTTATTTTTAAAAAGGTACCTGAATGAGATAGGGCACCGGTTCCCTTACGTCGGACTGCGCATGTGCCGGGTCTCAATCATCTCAAATTTCAACGAAGATTGACAGTGGGGTCGATTGAAAAGGGCACATTCCATACGACCTGAGCTCATGAGTGAAGAATCGATAAAGAATTTATTCGATAAAGAAAATATCGATGGATAAGTCTTGGATGGCAAAATTTCCCACCTAATTGAAAAAATCAGTAATTATTACATCTGTTTTTATGTTCAATATATTTTTAGTTGACAATTAGTTCACTACGGCAACTATACTGCCTCGATGGTTGAATTGAAATATACTGTACCTCCATAGAGTTTCAAAATAAGTTTTCGAACATACGTGTATTATTAATTGTTAGCTACTAATCAAAAAGCTAATGACTTGTTAGAGCTAACGTAAGTTGAAAGGACAGGATCATTGAGATACCTGACATCTTGAAGGTAGACGGCTCAACAGCATTGCCCTTCCCGTTGATTAATTCCAATCTGTGCCCTCGAGCGTAGGACTCGAGTTGACAAATACACTCAAATAACAAAAACTAAAAGTTTTGCGCTCATAAGTACATTCCCGGGAAATTTAACTTAAAGAAAGAATATTTGAGTATGTGCGAAGATATGTGCGACTCATCTCATCGTTAAAAATTCCAAATATCTGGTAAGTTGGAGAAAAGCAGTATTCAGACGAAAGTTTCCAAAGTGTCAGGAGTTTTCCTCGTTAACTTTTATTGGGTCTCAAACATTTCAATTAGCCGGACTTTCACCGAGGAGGAAAAGCAATGACCACCGGAGAGTGTAGCATAAGTTCTTGGGGAAAATTGATTAAAGTCCACGCTTCAATATGTGAGAAAATTAAATTAGGACTCGGTTAAAATGAATTAATTTTATAGGGATCGAGCAAATGATTTCACCAGCGGACAGTTTCACTAACATGCAGGGCTTTGCTCCGCGGGTGTAGCGTTTCGCTTTCATGAAAAAAGTTTCAAAGGAAGCAATCCAATCCGAAGTGTTTCACGTAAACATAAAAGAATTTTGATTGGTCACTGCACGCATCACAAAGAGTTATAACGCATACGGTAGCCAATAAAGTCGTTAATAGCTACTCGTTTAATAGTTTATATATATATATAGATAAATATATATATATATATATATATATATAGATAAATCCTCTTTTGTGTTTTGGTTTCTGTGTTTGTTATGACTATCAGTGAATTTATATATATATATATATATATAACTTTATTCACTCCAAAACAATAATTAGCATTGCGAATCAGTGCATTGTCACGTATAAATCAGCAATGTAAACGTGCTGATGACGGAAAACCTGCATAAAATACAATTACTCTTCATTGAAAAAATCGCCGCGAACGACAGAATGTTTTTTAATTTCAAATCTTACTCAATTTGCACGTGCAGCATCATAGTTGCGAATGAGGAAATTTTTTTCCGGGAGACAATTAATAATACCTAGTCAAGATGATTGGTTAGACATTTTTATTTGTTCTTACATTCAATCAGAAATGGATTTACCAACGATCGGATAGGGAAATTTGAAATGTCGAAATTTACGCGAAAGACAGTATCCCAGCATCATATTCCTCTAATTATCCGGGGCCCATACTTTAAGCCCATAAGTACTCTAAACACAGTCGTGAATTAAATATTGAAATCATAATTACGGTGAAAATTAGGCTTCATAAGTGTAAAACAGTTATATTGTGGTTATAAAACTCTTTATAAGCGAGCTGCAAAGGTTTGTAGCCTAGAGAAATGACCCCTCTAAGTTGTAATTGTTCTCTTCGATAGATTTCCAAAAAAAAATAACTAATTCATACTCATGCTCACTGATTGCATGCGGCACGGTGGGAAAGAAAACCACTTCCCATCGAATTTCAACGCTGTGATGGGGAAAAAGAAATCGGTGTGCTATGCTGCCCAAGGACGTCTCCTGCGCCCGAAATACGGTATCATTTACCCGCTTCCGGGCGACCAGACAGTTTCACACCGCGTATTTCATCGTTCTCCCTCCTTGAAAAATTGAGATGGGGGCCAAACGCGGCCTTACGTATCGAGAGGTAGTACTGCCAAACATAAAAAGAGCTCACTGAACCGTGACGTGGTTTCAGCCGTTTCGAGTGGCGGGAACGTGATATAAATAGATAGCACGTGAAATAAGAAGAATATAGTGCGCCATTAACTGTTCTCGATGATCGAAGAGATAATCTCGTTCTACGTGACGCGGAAACAGAAACGAAGCCCAGAGATTTATGGGAATGATTCACAAGAATAGTAGGAGAGGTATATTGTTTGAAAATTGAAAGATTTTGCTGAAAAACAACTTGAAAACTTAAATGAAAGATAAACTAAACTTTAGCATCTCTTTAGCATCAATAAATTTCAAAACATTAATACAACCAATTTTGCATATAATTTTAAACTGATTTTCCGTTTAGGCAGGGTTCGACTGGTAACTGGGCCAAACGCCCATCGACATCAGTTCATCGACGTTATGTGCTCTATTCTACATTTTCTTAAAAATAATAACATGCCAATTAAATTTGAATTGAAGAGCCAAATTACAAACCATAACAATTATTACTGTTTTGAGAATTCGATGAAAACACAAAAATACGACGCATGCATTTCCAATTAAAATTTAATCGCGAGAATGAATGAACATGCAATAAAATGCTTAAGGTCATTAATACATATAATTTACTGAGATAAGAAAACGGCGGTCTTAAAAAAATTAACTTGCCGACAGTATATTTGAAAATAATATAGCTAAAATTTTCGGCACTCATAAGCACATCAATACTGAAAATTATTCTCAAGAAACGAAATATTAAATTCTTCGAAGGCGATATCCGGTTGTCCCAACATCATACATCAACAACGCTTTACCCGAGCGCACAGGCGAAAGAGTACTTTATACAACGTATGCATTGATGATAAAAATGTCGTAGCGACGCAGTGGCCTTGCAGGTTGGTTTGATGATTTCGTCATCTACGCTGCAACGCTCAAGAGAATGCAAGAAACAGCGACTTGGCGGAAAGATATTATCGAGGTATCCACAGAAAGCGCGTGTTTGTCATTATCATCATTTATACTGAAAGTTATTTTGTGGTTAATCCTATTTTTCATTGACACGTTCGATAGAACATAATGATTATAGATATATTTCCAAAGCCAAAGTAAAATTGCCGTACTACCAAGAGAACCATTTTTGGGAAAAAGTAAGCAATCAAATTAATAAAAAGAGAGTAATGAAAACGGCCACAAAAAATATATTTTGAAAAAAGAACCAAGCATATAACAATGATAATAGTTACCACAGTTTCGAAATTACATACTTCAAATGATTTAAGAAGAAAGCGTCAGGTTCGATTAATACGCAACGTGTCGTAGAAACGGAATACATTAGAGTTAACATTTTTCACTTTTGATGTTATTTTCAACTTTCCATCATACATGTTGACCGGCCACTTTGGAGGCGGGGGAGGGGATGGGAGCCAATTGCTATGAAATCCGCAAAGTAAAATGACAAAAGCTAGCTAGTTAGCTCTTCTGTTGTGAAATTCCCCGAGAAAATTTCGATATTCAGTTCTCCTTAGACCTTATTAGGACACACGCGAAGTAGTTTCAATCAACAACTACTGATATCAAGAGCATAATGTGCGCTTATGGCGAATAGGTCGGCACTCGACACCTCGGCACCTACACCACGCGCTCGAACCACAAATACCCTACAAATATTTACCTTTGTCAGCATGATCTCACTTTATCTTACAGGTCTATGGATGAGATATGACTTGCTGTTCTAAAAAAACATTTTGTGATCATTGTTAGAACTCTAAAGTAAAGACGACAGACCAGTCCATTCTGCTCCAATTTTAAATTGAATGGCAGGCTATTTGCTATATCGTATACACGCCAAACGGTTTTTTTTATTCATACGAACCCACGCCCACTATTATAAGTTTCTTTGTATCAAAATATTACAAATAGATATCCCATTTGAGCTTTCAACATACAGTGTTTAATACATTACTGTAAATGACTAGATGGTCGCAGGTGTTTAAGCTACGGAGGTTCCAGCAATGAGTGATTTATCACACGGTGTATTCATGCGAGATTTTAGTTCGACCCAACTTATGGGGTTTGCTTCGAAAGCACGCTTGAATACTTGAAGGACCAGTCCTCCAAAGCTTCTGAACCCCTCAGAGAAATGATCAAATTCCTCGCTTTCCTTGGAAACTTCAACTGAATTCCGAACTCTCCCCACCCGACACAATCCGCCGCTCCGTATCTGCTATGCACACGCCATCCATTACCACACCCACCTTCATCTTTTTCAGTGCCGTCGGGTCGCAGATCTGGGCCTCACGGACACAAAATGAAAGCAGACTTATCTTTGGAAGAAAATGATTCAACCCCTCTCACGGTCGCGTAAGCTTGAATCCGAGGGGGGTTACAAAAAACGTTCCATAAGTCTCATGGGCATTCTCAGATCCGAAGGAAGAAAAGCGAGAAATCCGACTGATACTTTTCGACGACACAATAAAGGTCAACAACGTTTCGGCAAGCAAGAGACTGAAAGACATGGTCAAAACGAGAAGGCAGTCACGTTGTCAAGCTCCCGGTATGGTAGGTAGCAGACGAATGAAGGACTAGAATCGATAATAGCTTCAACAGCATACCTGGGATCGACGGAAAACTATGATTTCTCATCTCTTAAGGAATAACACTTTAGCTAAAATAAATAGCTTGCACTACCTTGAAAAATTTTGCTCGTTTATTATTTCATGCATGAGGAGGCCAATACTATCACTGAATGTTTACAAGTCCATTACTGTAACTTGAATTTGAATGCATTGCATCAAATTCTCATTTCATTAATTTACCAATGTTTACAAACTTTGTTTCCACCTTTATGAAGAGCTATTGAAAATGGTACACAATGCTTTGAATTAGTAAGGGTGATTTGAGGCGGAAATGTATCTTTATGAAATTCTCTGGTTAGTTTAGGAATAACATATGGGAAAGATGAAACGAACTGAAAACATTACGAGCCATTGAAAATGTAAGGAATCTAAGAGATATTTTAGTTCGTTTTAGACATTTTAGTAGCATAAAAGATACCGCTAGGGTGTGCGGCAGGAGGTGAGTACACACAAGACTAATTTTGACCCACATATTTTTTTCCCAAACCGTCGTCGGACAATGTTATTCTGACCCCTTATCAGTCGTGGAAAAAATGGACTTTTAAATCTATCTGTTCTAAGTAAATTGGCGAGACCCCTACGACAAACACTTAAAATAAATTAAGACAAAGATTAGGGAAATATCAAGGAGTAAATTTATTAAAGTGGAATAGGAAAGATTGGAGTATCCTGGGAGAGAATAGATTACACTAAACGGCCGTAGCTACCCATCTTGGGATTGAATATGTGTGATTGATAGTAGCAGTGGAAACGAATGGTGAGAGATGACTCAGGGATCTATCACAGAAGTGCATTCCACTGCTGAAGCACGTACTTTGACTTCAGACACTCCTCGAGCCTTTTAGAAGGTAATTCAGTGTTAGAATGTTCCTCAGAAGGATGTTTGCGGACTACCTGCGTCCAACTTCAGCACTGCACAGGAAATTTGCAATGTTTAAAAGAATACGTTGGTCTTTTCTGATACACTCCAGCACAATATAAACACAATTTACCCCGCATTAATCTTTAGCGAGATTCTTATAGGTGCCGACTATTTTCATGGATCCAACATGCGTATTCACTTTCTTACTCTCTTCTGGAAACTCAAAATTGTTCATTTTGTCACATCCTTCAACATCCCGCTAGTTTCCAATAGGCAGTAGGATATCGAAGGATGCCTACCCAACCCTACACCCACTTCGTCTTCCCCTAAATTTCAACATCAACTTCCCATAACCATTTCAACCCTTCTACTTGCATCCCATCCTCTTCAGTTCGGATTTAGTCTCACAGGCCTTCAATCAACGCTTCTGATCAATCAATAAATCAATTCTTTCCCGAGAGATCAAGTTTCCGAAGCAATATGATGAACAGTAAGCTTTAAATAAGCTCGAGTTCTATCTCTTTATTCCAATTTTCCAAACAATTCGTAAAAAAATATTTAAAAAATAAATTTCTATTAAATATTGGCAAATTAAAAACGAAAGTGATTACTTATGAAGAAACCGAATTATAATTTCCTCCGATATTAGAATGATCTGACCCTATTGCACGTATCATAAACCTATTACGATATGGCGGCGCTCGGCACTCAATGACCACTCATATAATCCAGGACACCGATCAGTGGAGAAGAACATTTTAATGCAGACTAAAATCGCTACGAATTTATAGGAATCTTTGTCCTTAAAAAGGCGTCCATAATATTTTAACCCTGTACATATATCTGGACCCTGGGAAATATGGGAAACCAAAAGTAATTACTTTCAAACAAAACATTTCGAACTCGCTCATCTAGCATACATCTCAATCAACTGACAACATTGAACTCCATTCAAAATTCCAGTGAGACTCGGCCACTTCTTGAGGTCACCATCCGCCCTTGAGGCCAGAGTAAGTACCTTGACCTTTTCTTCTTTAAAAGGGGAGGGGAAAGCTAAGGGGGGAAAGCCATGCAGACACTTTGGAAACGATTGGCGTAATGTAGACCGATGATATAGTGAGGAACCATTAAAGGTTATGGACCATCACTTTTCTCGGCCTAAGGATCGTAAATCTCCTTTCAGGTATCTTGCTTCTTGCTAAATTCCTTCGAGTCGTTTCTTTGAGCGGAACTCATAGGTAAGAGGAGTGGGGAGAATATTCCAAAGGACATTTAAATTCTATTAAGAAATATTTATTTGAATGGAGGAATGTGGGTTCAAAAAATTTTGCGGCCTGTTCGGTGAGTGCTGAACGTAACATATAAACTGGGGAAATATATTATTGGATTATTTTTTAATGTTCTGAGAGGGAAAGAAAACTAGGAAACCAGAGAGAAGTGGTAGGTTCACGGAGTGGAGAGTAAAACACCCTCGAAATGGTTTTTAGGGTGGCCACCCACTTCACGTTTTCCGATTCCCGCATTTTTTTTCGATGAACAAGTCATCTTTTCTTCCCGATTTTTCCAAACCGTTTTTCTTTGAATCTTCTCTCATCATCTCGCTTGACATGGGTATCATTGAAGTCGGTCCAACTTAGCCTCGGTTTTTCCCAAGACTCTCACGAATGATGACCTACGGTCAATACGAACTAATCTCACAAGTAAAAGTAACATCGTCCTCATCGATAATTCTGTAATCCTACATCAATTTCCCGATTTTAATGTGAAATATCCTACTAAATGGTCGCCCTGGTTTTAGGTCGGACCACAAAAGATGCATAGCATTGAGAGTTAATTGAAACGTTACAAGGGTCCAGCATTTGTTTCGTGATAACATGGAAACTGAATTTATAGGTACATGTAGCAGACGTGATTAGCTTATAAAGAGGAGTTCACGGATTGTGGCCGAATCCTGGAACTGTTAGATTTAGGCGAAACTTGTCCAACCTTTACTTTACCTAGTTTAATTTAATCGGAATTTAATGTCATTGATTAATAATTGATACCGACCACGCAAATTGAGCTAACAGAATTTTGTGGCCAATCAATAAGTTAATATGATTCACAGATTACTTATTTCCGTTCCAAAAACGAAAAAAAAAGTAAGTTAAGAAATGGTAGGTGTTTAAATGCTCATTATTGCCGACGCGAACAGATCTAATCCTCACATCCCAATGTTTAGCATCACTACATTTAATCGAGAAAAAGGTGAAAGCACTTGGAAAGTGTACTCTCCACTGTTACTATGGTTGCATGATGTCATTGAACTAGGCAAGAGGTGAGATCCATCCTCTCTCATATATCGAGACCGACCTCCTTATTGATAAAACGATACCCATTTTTTTTTAAGTGTTCGCGCAGTCATAGCTAATACCTGATTCGAAGTGTGATTGTGAGTTAAATCTTAGATTAATATTTCCCTCGAAGGAATACTAGTCCTTATATTATACTCACAGTAAATCCTTGGCAACATCGTCAATATTCGCCAGTAAAATATTGGTACGTACGCGGCGGCAATCTGAATGCAAGCGAAAGTAATACGAGAATAGGTATGAGAGGAATTCACTCCGATGAGTGATTCATAAATATTAATGAACCATCTTCACCCTTGCCTTTTACAAATATTCCACGGTATGACTTGTTATTCATTCTCTCTCACATTATTTCGTCTTGACTTTCCTTTCTATTCAAATATCTAGCATGTCTTTCGACTAATTTTTTTCGGCATGTACTTAGTCTCTGCCTTGTAATAACGCCAATTATTTCTCTACTTTCACCGATACCAATTTATTCACCTCAATTAGTTACCTCTACGCATAAGTTCATATTTTAAGTTTATCATATCTGACAGCACTTTTTGTATCCCGTGCGTTTATTTATCTATTTGTTGATGGTTAAAACACTGTGACCAAAACATCTTTAGTTTCCACCTTTATCGTCATTCAGTGCAACATTTTGACGCTGAAATGATTCTCTTAATATTATAATACATGTTTGTTTAGGATATACTTAGGGTTAACAAATCTATTGAGGTCAACGTAGGACGAGGGTAACGGAAATGTAGGTCAAAGGAAATAATTTGTTCCCCAAAACATAAGGTGACTCACTCATATGATATATATGAACTGTATGAGTATATCGTACGCCTAAATGCCTACATAGGTTTGATTGTGAGATTTTAAATAGATTTTACGATGATAGAACAGCCGGAATTATTAACATTTCTTTATTTAACAGAAACGACCATTCCATTTTCATCACTAAGAAATAACAGCCGTCGCCTTTTCTGTAGTGATAAAAATATAATTAAAATTCGATTACACCGGTGGAATGGGCGTGGGCGTGAATGAGAGCTTACGTAACAGGGAAACGAAAATTAGGCCGAGTTTGATTCGGTAATGTCGACAGTAGACATACGTACCTACTCCCCTTTCATTTCTGTTACAATCTGAACTCGTTTCTCTATTATTTCGAAGAAACGTGCGCACGGGCATTGATGATTATGGCACACTTAAACGCATATTTTTCACAGCTCATTAAATCTGAATGGGTGAGCAAAACATACGTAATATTTTTCAATCCATGGAAAGGCAGGGCGCCCCCCTTCATAATGGGCACTACATCAAAAGAGATTACGTTAAAAAGTTAAATCAAGGGACTGAGTGTATGCAGGAATATATAGGAATGCACACATATTGTCTGGCCACACTTTGAAGAAAAAAGAAAATTATATGGTACATTTTCATCCAAGTATTTGTCGATCAATGGTTGGGGCATGTAGAAAGGAATGAAAATGATAGAATGCCCAAACTGATACTTAGTAGCAAGATGGAAGGAGTCAGAAGAAGAGGTAGACCAAGGAAGAGATGGCTACAGGATGTGGAGGATGACTTGAAGGCAATAGGAGTTACAAGATGGAAGGAAAAAGCAAGAACAAGAACTGAATGGAGGCATATCATAGAGGAAGCCAAGGGCCACACCGGGCTGTAGAGCTGCAGATGATGATTTGTCGATCAAGCACCACATACTTTATAAGGAGCGCGATTTCCATCTCTGAGGAAGATTCCACGCTGGATTCTTTGCCAAGCTCAGTGGGTCAATTTTCTTGGTTGGAAAAGGAGTAATGGGATGGAATCGCTTGGGTGTCATCAGATTAAGGCTTTCATCGATGTGGACAGGTAATTTTTTTTCCCATGATCTCCCTTAAACGCGTATAACCAGTTCAACCGGGGAGTGACTGAAAGTTCTCTTCCTCATTAGGCAATGCTTCGAATCTCACTTTAGGCATGAAATCATTGCATGATGCCATCACTTTCGTTTGCATAGTTGGAGCTCATGAATGATTTACTATGTGGCACTCATGTCATGGGGGATCTGCGACAGCATGTGACGTCTCTCGGCATAGCCGAAGTGAATAATAGTGTCCGTTAACAAGGAGCATGAAGGATCTCACCAGGGTTAAATGGGAGTGGAATTACTTTCGCCTTACGTCATTTCAACGTTCTCGTTTTCAAATTCTAAATCCTCCAAACGAAGGAAAAGTTCGCTCTTTTGCGGTGGTTGACGTACAATTTCATTACATAATGAGTAGTCATGACCGAGAGACAAAAACAGATGGTAGACAAAAGTTCCAAGGTTGATATATTAAGCCAGTTGTACCCGACCTATGTCTCGACAATCCAGCATCGGGAATGTGTCAGGGAAGCTTGTGGTAACGCATTTATGGAAAGGGGTTCGAATGACATCTAAAAATAAGCTGAATAAATTCTCTACAGACAGAAAAACATTTTAAGTCCGAAACTCTTTTTATTTTATACTTAATCAGTTCCCAAGTAAGTATGTAGTTTGTTTGTGTAAGTATGTAAGTTTGTGTTGAAGTTCGCACTGAAGTCTGGCCTCTAACACTGAAATGGTAGCCACTGCCATACTTTACAAAGTCGGGATGAAACCCAATACTTTCTGTTTATCTATATAATTGAATGAAACATATCACGCAACACTAGGTGTCAATTAAGCAGTAAAACCAATCAATTAGCACTTGCAATGCTGTGACAATACACGTTTCGTGAACCCCGTAGTGAAGTTCACGGAACATAAAGATAAGGGGATAGAAGATGGCAGTGACCACCATATAATTCACACAAGCATTCCAGAATCTTAGCGTGGAAAGTTGCCATTACTACTTATCCCATTTCGGAAGGAGAATTAAATTCTCAAAACTCTTTACGCACAGATCTAGCCAACGATTTTATTAGCTGCCTACGGTACTCGACGGCTACCGAGAATAACCTCGTTTGGAGAAAGGATACGCAAGAATTTAGGTTGGCGTTTTTACGATGCATTCCATATTGGATCTGACCTTTTCAATGGCCAGAAATAAATACCTTATTTCAGTGTAAAAAAATAAGCCAGCGCGAATACATGATCACCGAAAATCCCTCGGCTTTAAATAAGCATAATCACTATGTAACTTCTTTTAATGGAAGCACTCTCCTGCTGGTCCAAAGGTTAATTTTTCTCGACGGCAATTAAATAATTTACCAAACCACCGTAATACGTACTCTTTGGTGGGCTAAAGTTCAGCGATTAAAATATGCCAGACGGAGAAATAAATCAGTACCCAAATTCCGCAGTAGCTTACAACTGTACCAATCATGTGACTTTTATCCCTTGGTGTAAGTTACAGTCAATTTGATTTTAGGTAATTTTCATTACTTTTCTCTTGGCTATTCAGAAATTTGTACATCTATATTGATTTTTAAATGTGAAAAACACATGCCACCATCGTTGTGGTTGCATGTTGAACAGTTAATTAACAGCATCCAAGCCTAACGTTACCGGAATGTCGGGGGTGGCAAATCATAATTCCAAAAATGAAAATTTTATTGCAATTAGCCCAATATCATTCACCTACCATATGGTATCGAAAATCTCGCTTCAAATCTAAAGCGAGTATGTTGGAGTTCCTCATCAACAAGCGAAGTCTAGAGTAGAGGATATAAAATTACGACGAAATTGATACGAGTTTTCTGTTAATGCCAGCCACTCGTAGGTACCCAAACGTTTGCCGGTTATGAAGTTGAACGCCAAATAGTTGGCGACCATGCCTCAAACCACGCGGACTATAGCCCCGAGCACATCAGCGGCGCTTGTTGCCTGAAACCCAATGAGCCGTCGGTGTTTGGCGGATCGTCAAGCTGTGCGTATGGTGCCAGTTATGTTAGTTTCTGTTGTCTCGTAATTGTTTTTACTGTTCGTCGAAAATGGAAACTGACGAAATCAACATCAAGTTTTTTGGTGAAGTGCGGTAAAAGTTATCAAGAAATCACTGAAATGTCGACAGATCTTTACGGTGATGATGCTCTGAGGAAAACATCCATTTTCAAGTAGATTAAACGTTTTAAAGATGGCCGACAAGACGTCAGGGATGATGCAAGGCCGGGACGACCTTCAACCACCTGTGTTGACGACAACATTGATCGTGTGCGGTCTCATGTTCTTACAGATAGTCGAAAAACTGTAAGAATGGTAGCTGATGAACTGAATTTAGGGAAATCAACACTGGACACTATTTTAAACGAACATGATGGATGGATCCTTCACCATGACAATGCACCTGCACATTCAGAATTGATTGTTCGCCAGTTTCTGAATTATTACAATAGGGTTTTATCTCAGTGGCTTGTTTATTGAACATGTGTAATCTTCTAATTAAAATAGTACACATACAACACATCATGCAACTACACAAAATGTCAAGTTAAGTTTTAAATTTTATTTATGACTACTTGCGGAGGACTCGTAAATTGATTTCAAGAAGCGGACTCCCAGACAGTTTGGCAGTTAACTCACTGGTCGCCAACCCAAAATTGTTCGATTTGAGACTTCACAAAGGCCATGGATGTCGTCCTATCACGAGTTGATTTTGTTGAGCGAGTTGAAGTTATGGTGAGAAATCATTCATTTTTTAGGTCTACCTTAAAATCTAATACTCGAACAAGTAAGTGGAGACCGTAAGATTTGCGGAACTCTGTAATAAAAAGGTATTTTACTTGCAGCTAACCATACTTCTGGAAATTAAATATCCATTTATCATATTAAGGGGCACGAGGTGATCTAATTTCATACCGTTTATGCATTTCAGCACGATAAAGTATTCAACCCAAACGCTCAACCATCAGTTTGGCTGACACTCCACGGGCTTCATGCCCAGAATAGAATAGCTTGAGGTAACTAAAGATGAATTTCATTGCAACAAAAAAATTCCTCATTTTATAAGAACGTTAGTAATCACAGCAAAGTGGAGGCGATGACTGAAAGTGAATGTAAATAATTTTGGATGGTTCCGAAAGCAAATAAGTGGGGTCACAAAATAAGGAAACATCATCACCGGGAAAATTACGAAACGGTTTAAGAAATTATTTGAAACATCTCTTTGTTTCCCAGACATAAGAGGATGCATTATATCTCATAAATTTACATATCCGCTCTAAAACATCAAGGAAATGTTTTAATAGCGTCCTCGGAGTTGTCAAATGGGATCCTTTTACTATATTTCACGTTAATGCAAAACGTATGTCGGTTC
The DNA here is from genome assembly GCA_037158775.1 of Hetaerina titia. Lineage (NCBI taxonomy): Eukaryota > Metazoa > Arthropoda > Insecta > Odonata > Calopterygidae > Hetaerina > Hetaerina titia. Next base: position 50,365,868 of record CM073776.1, on the reverse strand, counting down.
ACAACAACGAACCAAAAGACCAACAGAAAGAAGACAGCTGCTCACGCGCTCTGATGCAAGAGAATACGCCTGTGTACCTCAATAACATTCAATTCGAAAACATTGGGAGAAAGTCGTGTTTCCACTTATTACAACTCTTTCGAAAGGCTTCAAAACTCTTGGGAAACATATTCATCAAACCAACGTGTCATACGAGCCAATGGAAATCGGTAAATATTATTTCGTACTTATAGTGAGCGGTTCGAAAAACCAAAAATAACGAAACCTAAGTGGCAGGTAAGATTTTGGCTTTTAGGGAGACAAGCGGATGCAGTCGTTTGCAATCAAAATTTCAGCAAAGACCATCTCCTGAGAAAAATTTGGATCCGCAAACCCTTCCTATTCCTAGCCTATGGTTACGAAACCAACTCGGTAACATTTAGATGAAAACAATTTAGAGATCAAACGGATGCGGACCTGAATTTATTTAGGAAGTATAATCTAGTAAGAATCGTCTATCTTCTATGGATTCCCAAACCAACTCCAGTAGCATTTCTGTGACGCTTTTCGTTTAATTGTAATCATTTTTAGCGAGGATTAGTCCTAAAGGGCGGAAAGAAATGCTGAGTTGAAGCATAGTTTATTACAATTTTGAGAGAAAATTAAATGGACAGACAAATGAAAAATTAGGAGATACACTGAAGTACAGAAGATGAGAGAACGATATCGTAGAATAGGGTAGGGTTAATGTTTTATATGGCGGGGAGTACTGTTTGATTAGTGATTTGTGTCTGTAATTGAAACGTACCTTAATCTGTAAACGTACTCTGTACGATTCTGCAAAACGTTTGGAATAAGAAGTCATAAAAGGATCTAATTTATTAAAAAAATTGAGAGAAAATCAAATTTACATCGCTTTACTTTCGGTAAACACGTCCCCTTGATAATAATAACGGAAAAACCATTGTCAATGATAGGGTAAAGATTAAGATAATAATATGAACAACATTATAGACTTAAAAAGAAAAATTTAAAGGACCATGATCAAGAAGGAATCTCTCATCCGAAGTAATGGAGTCAGGTGTATTTATTGTCGTATTGTTATTATCATTATTTAGTATTCTACCATTTAATTGGCATAAATCGTTAAAATTTTCAAAAGGTACTCGCGAAAAAAGTGGGTATATTGGTGGTAAATGTTTGAAAGTAGAATGAGGTTACACGAGAGGAATGTCACCATTGTTGTTATTGTCTGTGATAACCAACCATACTTATTATTTCAAAATTCACATCCAGCAGAATATGGAGATTTTGAATCTTTACTATTTTGATTTTGAATAATATTCAACAAAAATAAACTGAATCTCTCTATTCTATGATCTAAACCGTGTTAGTTCAAAAATATTTCATTCGTGTTGATTCAACGTATGTGAGAGAGAAATACTGAAAGGGGCATTACATGTGTACATTTTGTATGGGTAGATAGCACCTTGCCGAAGTTAAAGGCACATACTTGCTACTTTACTACCTTTTTAGTAGATTATATTACATAGAAGAAAGGAAAGGAGAGAAGCAGTCAAGCGTGTTACTCAATTTGGTAAGGGAGAGAACGACCGATGAAGGTCACCGGACGAACGAAAACATTCGGAAAATAAGAAAGCCACGAGGATGTGTGTGACATTGCTACAACTGATGAGCCTAGTTTGACAATTAGCATGAGATCTATACTTCACCATTTCCACAAAAACATCAATTTTAGCCGAAGTACATAAGTATCTAACCAAATCATTTCTTCTAAGCTGAGTGGACTGTTCCCTGATCTCTCTTTCCGCTTTATTTAATTCAACGTTGTTGGTGCAGGACATCACCGTATCAATACAAATTAAAAAGAGATCTCTTATAACACTTAAAGCGTGATAATTGACCTGTTTTTTTAATTATTTGCCATCATGGAAATCCATAATTATCACTAAATGTCGCCGGAGACACTGTTCAAAGTATTCACCTTATTCTGTCAATGATATTTCATCGATATTTTCAGCACTGATTTAGCTGTTTCCGCCTATTTGCAGTGCCGAAAATATAGAAATATTCTACACTGTACAATTGAAATCATAATAGGTAAATTGTTGCGTTTTATGGAGAAGAAGTCTCGTATCCGTGAAGTGAGGAGCAGCGTGAATCGGAGCCTTCGGGTGTGTGGGTTCGCAACCGGATGGAAAAATAAACTTGATCAAGAGAGAGATAAACAAATATTGAGAGAAAGTTATTTTAAAGAGAAGAAGAGTGAAGATACTCGTTGAATACACCAAAATACATGGAAAATAATGATAACCAGGTGTTTTGAAGGAAGCTGTAAATAAGTCATGAATGAATACTTCACACTAATTTGTCGAAGATACGAAGATCTGAATAAAACATTGATGTCAGGCAAAAGGCGAATAAAATAAGTAAGTTATAGTATTTTAGAGGTCCAAAGGTACGGTAAACTACTTATAATACTGTCATCTCGTATTGGTAGCCATGATTTTCCTCCTAAATTATAAGTTAAAACTTGATTGGTGAGAATACAGGTCTGTATAACCAAGGTCGGACGATATATCCATCGCAAAATATTTTTAAGTCATAAAAATGTTAATTAATAAATTGAGAAATTTAAACTTTATTTCGCTATTCAAAATTAATTTTCATTTAAGCATTACGGACATAGAAGCTCGCTTTGAACATGCTGTAAAATGACGAGTGAGAGTTCACACATCTTCCTTTCGTGACACAAATGCAAAAGAAAAACTACAGCGTCAAAAATATGTAAAATTTACGAAAAATACAGCGAGGATAGCTATGTGAGGAATGAAATTTTGAAAAAAAATCATGGAAAATAGGAACGTTGAGGTAGTTGATGTTCCGTTTATTTAACTTCTAAGACACCTCCGAGGAGCGGAGATCGGAAAGGAAGACATGAAGCAGTAGCTGACGCAAAACAAACTAAAAAATCGGCGACGACACACCACCGCGATGGTGACCGCAGCAACCAGCATACGCAAGTGAGCTCAGTCGAGCGTGAGAAGCATTAGGCGTCAAAGCATCATATCACCATATCGTTATTGAAATACTAGAGTTAAAGAGTAAAATGTTTACAAGACTGTTATTGGTTTTACACCAAACCCGATTATCGTCTAAATTTCATAAAAGAAGCGCAGGTTTGACGAGACGGACGGGGGAGACCAAGATAGCCCCTCACGGTAAGACTGATGGCGGGATAAAGAGACAACACCACCTTCAATCTTAACTATTTCACCGGATAACTAGCGACGACAATACCTCGAGAAACGAAAAGCCGAGGCTACGGGCATGCTGTTCGATAGATTAATCTCATAAATGTCCTGACCAGTCCCACAATATGCTATTCACAGCCTTGAATTTGTCGGAAGGTTAAATCACAAATTGAAGCCAAGTGACTGGATGACGGGAGGAGTTTAGAGGTCGTTTTTTCCAAGAGCGAAACGGGATTGTATTGCGTTTTTATTTGGAGCACATCCGCCTATTACCTCCGTCTAAGTACTCATTATAATCGCCATTTCACTCAATGGGGTGAGGAAGTACTGAGGAAAATATACGAAGCAGGAAACATTGATGAAGAAACTACTGTAAAAAATACCATTGCCTATGCTAATAATTTACTCCGACCAGAACCATTTGTTGGCCAGGTTATAATTTTAGAATTCAGTGAATATTTCGTAATTTTCAAATGAACTATCGTCCAAAGTTAAGCTTGAGACTTCATAAATGTTATTGAATATTATTTGTGTATGTCAAAAGACAGACTGGAATTTCTAGTAAGTTCTGACAGAAACCGTAATTAAGGAGACCTCTGTGTAGATGACGTAGCATCTTTTAATAGGAAAAAATATGTTACTTTTCCACTAAAGGTTGCTCATAACCAGCGCTACACATGCGCCGACAATATTAACGCATTTTTTTGGAGATTTTTAGTTTTGGTACATTTTGGAATCAAGTTCCACATTGGCGCACACACACACACACTTTGAACACACCTAATAATCCACCCATTTACACACACACACATACACACACACAGACGCAGAGAAATAGCGGGAGATGGAGGGAAGTGAGCGGAGCTGGGAGTCGGTGGGCGAACGGGAGGGAGAGAGAGAGAGAGACCGTGTACATCCACCTCAACTCGACGGGGCGAGGCGGAGAGGGCGAATCGAACGTTGCGAGAAGGAAAGCCACTTTCCAGGAGGGGCCGTTACTCAATGCTGTGACCCACATCCTCCTCCGCGTGCTCTCCGGCACCCCTATCCGAACACCCCTCCCTTAACACAACCCTCTCCCTCCACCACCATTCCTTCCTTCCCCCCCCACCCTCGTGATCACAGCCGCGCGAGCGCCGCTCTCCACCTCCTCCTCCGTTCGGCTCTCGCCAAGTTGTTTCGGAGCCTCGGGGTGATCAAGGAGCGGCCTACAGGTAAGGAGGGGCGATCGGGGGTAGGGGAGGGGACGCGGAGGGAGGTTTCTTTCTGTCTCCCTCTCTCTCTTTCTCACTCACTCGCTCACACTACGACCAACTTTCCCTCTCTTCGCTCACTCTCATCACCCAACATCGGGTCCCTTCTAAAAAAGCCCATCCCCCCCCCCCTACCCAACCACCACCACCACCTTCCCAAACCACTCCTGCCCTCCCGATCAATCCCAAAGCACTAGACTTGCCTCTGCACCCGCCGCCCCCTTCAAACTCCCCCGCTCGCTTCGATCAGCCACCCTAGCTCGACTCGCACGACACTCAAATCTCACCAGCGCTGACCCCACCCCCCACTCGAGCACACTCCCGCGAGAGAGGAAAAAATTATAAAAAAAATACCTCTCAGACGTAAACACAAACGCTAGGGTTGATGCGGGTGTGTGTGGGGAGTAAGGGGAGGTTGGAATTGAGGATGGGAATGGATTTCTGCGAACGAGAGAGGCGATTACGGAAAACGATACCCACGGACCTTAAATCGTCGCTAATGGCCCCCCGGCACTCGGGTAGCTGCGACGGGGGAGGGAGGGGATTGAATGGGCGGAGGCTAAGCCGAACGAAAGAACAAGGGGAACATTTTACCCTCCTCCACCTCAAACCACTCTTTGCCAGTCGAGACCATAATATTCTTCACGTCACTGTCACGAGTCTCGGGAACAATGTCGAAGATCGAGAGGAAACATTCATGAGTTGTAACTTCTGCTGCACTGCTTGGGCTGGATGTCGAAGCGAATTTAACTGGGTTTTGTGCTGCCAGCTGATAAGATGGGCAGGATTCGCTGGGAGGGATGTAAACTCTCAAAACGAGCATTGGTGCTGTACTGTGAATGTCTTTCTTGGCCGACGGTATGGTGGAATGACCTCAACTGTGGGCATTCCGTTTCCCTTCTATTCACCGTCACCGACACCAAAGAGAGCGAGCAATCCAGTGGAAAAATTCAGATATTATAATATCAAACTATCAAAATCGTGCTGGCGAAAATTTCGCAGGAGTAAAAGCGTTAATAAATGATGAAGACGGAAAGTACAGGTACACACACGTTACGGAAAGAAAAAGCGGACTATTTTAATAAGTACTGGTTTGCCTATATTGTCGACTCAATTTTACAATAGTTCCAAAATTGTGATGGTATGTTATTATAATTACTTATAACACAGTGAGTAAAAAGATTACAAAGTGTGACATGAACATGCCAACAGAACACGTTACTCGCAGTAAAGAAGGGACAGGCCGGGCACATATCAGTCAGTATGAGTGAAATTCGAACGTCAGACAATCTAAGGATCCAGTACGATACTGAACACTTCCAAGTTGACCCGAAGACCAAAATTGGCAGTAGCACGGTTCCTCACTACTATTTTGGAAGGGCATAGTAGTTAACGGCAACTGGTGTTTGTATCGAGGACGTACGGACCCAAACGAAAGAATAAAAAGATTCAACATACCAAATTTCATAAAGCGAGTCGATTATTTGACGAATTGACAGATTGATCGGTGTTTGATCCGTGTTTGATTATAATACTCGTTCTCCCCCAGCTAATATAAGAAATTCATGAGTAACATCAGATGTTGTAGGTAAAATTTGTGCAGCGCAATAACTGATATTGACTCCCATTACCTAAAGCCATCGATTCGGGTAAGGAACCGTTCAATACTATACCAGCTGTGCCATTTTACCTCCAAAGAAAAATCTTCCAGGCTTATGAATGACTGACATTATCAACATTTGCATTGGTCGGTTCCAGCCACATAGCGGAATACTGCAATAGAGGTCTGGGCAGGTGAAATGAGCCCTAGGCAAGCCAAATCGTTCCTCCGTCGGTCAAAGCGAAGGTGACAGAGAGGTCGGGGGGGATTATCTTTAGAGAGGGGGTTGGAGAGAACGACCCTCGCCTCGTCTTCATAAATGGTTTTTTTTCACCGACTTCACTTTTTCTGCCACCAAATGGTGAACAAAGGGTTAAAAACTGACCCAGATAGAAGAACATTTTCTTGAGTGGTATCTAAGTTTTGCGGTCTCTGTTCGGCGAGGTGGATTCGCATTACCAGTAGTCCTTTGACTTTGTCACCGATAAAAAAATCTCACATTCTGGGCGGAATTAAAACCAATATTTCCGTCCCTAAAAGAGCAGATACCGGCTGATTTGATAGAATCTAGAGAGTGGGATGACAATATTCGGAAGAAAACTACATTGAACTTAAAGAAGTTCAGAGAGCATTATGTGTTCAGCACATGAAATTTTAGTGAAATTGCCCACGATCAATCAAAAAACTTTTTCCAAGCTGAGAAGTATTTATTGAAATGTTTATTTATCACAAATTGATAAATTTCTCTCACTACCAGTGAAATATTATGCCCGGATAGCTCTTATTATTCCTTACTCAACACACAAAATGGGTAATTTTAATTAACTTCTTAGGCAGAAAAATGGTTCAGCATACTTGGCACAAGAATACATGGTGGACACGTTCGCATTGCTTTAGATTGAAGCTGAACTAAAAGATTCAAATTCAGTTGCTTCGTGGACCTTACTATAGAAAATAATCACAACAGAAGCTAGTAATGCCGCAAACTATTGAAGTTATATACGACGTCACGAACCGGCAATTCCACCAACAGGATGACAATATCAGTTATTCAATTCAGTGTTAACATCTCCAAAAAATTTGAATGACATTATGCATAGAGATAATAATCATAAGTAACTGGTGAAGAAAAGTTATTCGATTATATTTTGCTTTAACCAAATTAATTCCCACCAAACAGTATATATTAAACCTTCATGAAAATTTATTCCAAAGGAATTGACAAAATAGTGATGACTGAATGTAAAACAATTGACAAGTGCCTCTTTTTGGGAATTTCCTTAGCATAACTAGAGGTAAGAGGGTCGCGGTAGTCCAGGGGGTAGAGTGTTGGACTACTGACCGGAGGCTTCCAGGTTCGATTCCCGGGCAAGCATCTCTGGACACCTGCAGCTCCATCCTAGCTAAGCGATTTTTCGGGTACCAGATCTTCCTGGGAAACCATAACCGGCACAGGGAAAGCATCTGGCCCTCCTACCCTGATGTGTGAATTTCACACGCCATATAGGGCTTAGTACTGGGTGAACTCTACCATCACCTACCCACTCGACCTTCGGGTTGAATACTGTGTTTTTTTAACATGAGGTAAATTTATAATAAAAAAACAGTAAATAATATGATATGAAACACTCTCTCATTCCTTGAAATACTCGAATTGAAACAGATTTCCACCAGAGACGGATGCAAATTATCGGCTATGGAGTGGGGGGTGGATGAAAAATGAGACAAAATGCTTTCAGCTGACCGTAATGGACTGACGGTAGTACACCAAGATCCCATTTACCTACCGCAAGGACGAACCACCGGACGATATTTTTTTTCGCTCTTCCGCCTCAAGCAGAGCTCGCAGTGGCCCGGCCGCCGCCAATGCCCGGCTAGATAACTAATGGGAAGGAAAAGAGCGAGCAGGAACCCCAGTGGCACAATGAGGAATATTTTTAAATTCAAATTTATGCAATGAGTTGGGTGTACTCCAAATGATACCACTGTGATGTCACGAATCGATCGTGTTGGTCCAGCACGAAGTACGCAAAGCACGATACACTTCGTCATCATCGATGGGACTCGTTTGATGACGCTCGCCATTACATCCATCATTATCACATATTTGGCCGTACATCATTTTCATTTACATTTTGCCTGAAACGGCGTTTTCGATTAATTGTCATTATTCAAAATACGCCCTACTTTTCAATGCTTCCCTGAGGCTTCTATCTTTGGTCATCCTTCTTTAAACTTCCATCGAATTCTGCAAAATTCCAATGATTAATTTTATTGGCACAATTGTTTATTTTGTTACTCAACCGTATGAGATCGTGGCTAATTAGATTATCATCAAATGTTGAAACATTCTGATTGTAAATACAGTTCCATAGTCCAAAACACTTTCCCAGCTCCTCTAATACCGATCGTCGGCCAACACAACTCACTCGGATTGCCGCCTTGACTTTTCTCAGATTGCCGCCTTAACTCTTTGCTCACAAGTCTTCGATCACACAGTACGTATGAAACTAAAATCTTAATTACTAGGACTAGAATTTTCGAAATATCATTTTATTATATCCCATTTTATCCTCATAAAAATAGCAACGATATCACGCAGCCCTTACTGTTATTTTCATAATTTCAATGGAATAACCAATCCTATGTAAAACGTGAAGAGTCCAAACCCAAGCCACGCTTTTACTTTAACACATTACTTATTATTTTACTTTAATTTGAGCACACTGCTTAACTTATAACGACCCTCTCGAGACAAATTGGTATTTTGATCTTCTCCCTAATGGTTTATTTGAAATCCTTTGCTGAGAGCATAATTGCCAGGATTATACGAGATATCATCATCAGTATTTTCAATCCTAGGATTGGTTTATTGCAGCCCTCCATTCGCCTTTTTTTAATGTCAATTCCCTCAATCCCTGATACCTTTTCTGTTTTACGCCTTTCTTAAGTTGTCATATGTACATGTCTCTTGGTCTTCCTCGTGGAATTCTTCCCTTCTCTTATATTCCTAATCAATCCATTGTGCCTCAATGTGTGCCCAATCCGTCTATTTCTTCTTAGCCGTAGAGTTCTCCATCTGGGTCTTTCCTCTTCTGCTCTTCTCTATACTTCCTCGTTTCTTACTTTGTCTGTCCATAGTATAATCTTCAGCATTCTCCTCCAGCACCATGTTTCAAAGTCTTATATTCTTCGCTGGTCCACTTACTGCGAGATATATATTATATTTTATATATTTATATATATATTATCGTACAACATTCAATTGAAAATATTTCATTAACTCGTATTTCGAGGAGTTTTTGAAACTTTCATGATTCCAAATAGCCTGACTTAAGTCATAACGAAGCACCATTGACTGCAAATTCATCAAATCAGCTTTTATTTCGTATCTAAATTTACGTTTCTTTCATGGATGCACTTGCCTAATGTAATCAAACCCTCAAATAAAGGAGAGCAAGTAAGCTCTTATGTTCTCACAACACCACAATATCCTTGTGCAGAAAAAACACCCATTACTTCCAACTATTCGTTCGACGAGAATTAAATTCCACTTTACATTTATCACGTAAAATTATCCCCCATATTTTTCGGTATTGACTCGCAGTTGCAATCAAAACAAAATTATGTTGTCTTCTTTTTGGATTCTCTGTAAAAACAAACCATTACCACACTACTTCAAGGACACAAATCACATACATGAGGATATTTGCATTTTTGCTGGTGTCAATCGCAAAATCAGGTGCGGCAGTAATATGACAATAAATAATTTGACAAAATCAGTGCAGGGTGAGTAAAATTGTCAAGCAGGGTGATTTTGTGTTACTTATCAACCAATTTTAAGCAATGAGGAATGCACGGATAGGTAAATAATCATCCAACCGTTCATTAAAAACGCATAGAAAGTTTTCAGACAGACGTCTAGAACTAGATGTGCTAAAAAACTAGATGTGCTAAAATTTGGCAAAAATATAAATTTTAAAATTTAATCAGCAAACACAAAATTTCAAATACTATAAGTGACTACACTGCAATTTGTTCAAATTTTACCCCTTTCTAAATTTTTGCACGAATAGTTCATTTCTATTTAAATTGGTACTTACTTTCATGTGTACTGCTTTTTGATACATTGCTAAAAGCAACAAGAAGATCAAAGGCTGAATATATTAATTATGAATATTTCTTAAGAAAACTAAAGTCAAGACTAATCGATCCACACTTACTTGTTGTCACTACTTTCGCGCAAAAACACTGAAAAATGTACTCATTAACTAAAATGAAAAAAAAATTAATTTTTCCAAAAGCTGAACTGAGAATACAGAAAATGTTCAATTGGGAATGGTAAATTCATTAGGCTACTTAGTAGGAACAATTGGCAGTAAATAGCCTACACCTGATTAAATACAGCTCTATGCTTTGCTTTGACTTAAAAACTGACATTAAACAGAACATAATGTGCAAATAATAAATTTCAAAAATTAACTGAACGTGTTCAGCTATTTTTTTTAAAGCAGGGGTGTTATGTTTATTTCAGTTCAAACATATATGGTTCAAAGACAGTACGATAGATTATCGTTTGTTAACAGTGTATAAAAGAGAGCATAATATAAATTCAGCATCGAGAACTGCCTATATGCTTAACTTTTCATATGGAGGATGAAATTTAATATCAATCCTGTTCCTCTGCTAATTTTTTCATAATATTTTTTTCCATGAAACAATCCTTGTTCGTAGAGAAATGTATTCGGTTATCATCAATTTTTTATCCTTTACGCTTGAAAACGGCACTTGCTCAATTGATTATGTAATTCTAACGACATTGGGAGCAAATTCCAACGTGACGACATTCAAATGGAGGTGAATTTCATAAATCTCCGAAGTTCACGTCCTTGGAGACACATTCCGTCTCAAAGGTTATTAACCCACATAAAAAGACATTTAAGTTGCGCTTTAAAAACTCACAGAACAGGATTTGAGATCCATCATGAAGACGCAATGAAGTTGAAATTAGTCCAAACCCTTAAGGTGAACCGAATACTTCCATCTACCTACCCCCCCCCCCCTTCTTCTACCAATGCTAACTGGAATGATTACCTTCAGTGAAAGCGGTAAGGTCGCCTGCTTTGGAATGTTCAATGTTCACGAGCGTTGAAACCTCCATCGACGCGAAAATAAGATAAAAGAAAACTTCAACTCCAGGCAACTCGGCTTGGTTGGTTTGTTGGTTTCGCAGCGATGTCAATAATTTGGGAGATTTAGACGTAAACGGGAGACCAAACTTATGTTCTACTCTCCACGATGAAGTTGACAGAACTTTTGTGACTATCAGGTCTCTTTCTTCGTGTAAAACTCCTTCATTACACTGCATGGCTTTTAACACCTCTGGTACTCTTTTGAAAAATATTACGTGAACAATAGCCTAGTCTTAACTCAGGACACATGCGCTCATGTTCCCAACTACTTCTGATCGTTTGCGTTACTAATAATGAGCGGATTTACATGATTTCTTAGGCCAAATACATACTTATTTTACATTTCTTTCAAATAGTTGATACAGTAATTTTATTACGATATAATGATAAAATACAATTTTGATCTAAAATATTTCTAAAAAAAATGGAACAGCATAGATTAAATTGTCAATTGTAGCGATGAAGTCAAAGAATTCAAAGATATTTAAATAGTTAAATGTTTCGATTCGTAGTTATTGGGAACGGTTTACTTTTTCAGACACAAATGTATAAATTGAGAAAGGATTTAAGGATTGAAATGTGAAAAAAGGATCATAAGTGACAATCATATTCAAAGAATATTAATTGAAGATTCTCAATGAGATAAGAGTTAACTGTAACTCAAACGAATGCAAAACATACTATATGTTGTTCTCGTTCAGTGTTGGCCATGGCATAGCTAAATTAAAAGTAAAATTTTAGCTAATTACTTACTTTGAGCAAATTTGCCGTTTGCCACTACTATGTCGGAGAATATAATCAACTTCGATTCAAGGAATCGAACCCATGAAAATAAATACGATCGCATAAATTTTCTCCGTACGGGCGTAGAAAGTTGACACGTTTTTTAGTCACCCCGGAGCGAAAGAAATTCCAGCAAATTCCGCGTAACACTCTCACATGCGTTCATTCCTAAAATAGATTCCGAGGGCGTGGTGTTTAATGACGTCTTACTCGTTGACACGACGTGAAAACTAATGACAAATCCTTAATAAATTCCTACAAGTATTATTTAAAACAAGAACGACATAACACTCTAAAGTAATTTAGCATTCGACCTAGTGGCATAAATCAATAAAAAAAACTATCCAATAGATTGAATTAGTCTTTTTAAATATCTAATTTTCGTTTATTGCTGCACTGAATTGCTGTGATGCAACATTGTACGATTTAAAACAGTAAAAAGTTCATTCGCAAATTCAACTTCGGTAGGATACCAATTCATTTTCCTATTGCCACCATGTAATCCATCGAAAATGACTTCATCCCATGATGGTTTATTTTTCGAGACCACACCGCTTTCATTTTTGGTCAAATAATTTATCTTTGATGAGTAAGTTACTTTATTATGCGCTCAAAATAAAATATGTACGTTATTCTAAAAAAAAACACGGCATTAAAGAAAGAAAAATGAAGCTCCATCACAAAGTACGCCATAAAATTAACACTAATATAATATATTAAAATGAGAAAACATAGGATCTTGAACCTTCAATGAAAAATTTCCTCCGACTATTTCATAGAAAGAGGCAACACGGCAGGTGGGAAAATTAATCAAGGACACTAAAAGAGATAAATTGCGTCAGAGAAAGAGAGAGAGAGAGAGAGAGGAGGGGGCAACTTCCGGAGAAACTATTTTCGGAAACGGGCGTTGAAAACCAAAACTGCTCTCTAACAACGCGAGATTAAGAACTTTCTACGTTTCCAATCAAATAAACTTCATTCCTCCGCAAATATTCTACACCTGCCACCGATACAGTGCCGAAACTCTCGACTTACTGCGGTGATCAGATTCCGGCATATGCGCACCACTGATCTGCAATAGTCTTCGATCCTGGTGCTTTCTAATACCTAAACCAAGGATAAACACATTCCCCTATCTCACATGAGTCAATAAAAATTATGAACAGTCAAGCTAAAACGAATAAAAAATGAAAAGCAAAGACTTCACCTAATATCGTTGCTCATGCTGTAAAGTTGCGCAGGATGTAGCGCTTTCACAGACGAAAAAGATTGAGAACATTATATGAACAGATAACATTTCCCTTATCCTTATTATAATGTTTGTCGTGCTCTTCTCAAAGGCGATATTCATAGACAATAAGCACAAGCAAAAATATTACGCTTCGGATGAAGAGATGAAGTACCTTTAAAATAGAAGGTGACAAAATACATATTTTTGATAAGCGCAACACAAGTAATTAGTTGGCGTAACTATGAAAAAGAAAACCTCAAGTTTAATCCATTGATGAGAAAGTTATCAAAATAAGCTATTGTCCAGTTTTATTAATTTTTGTAAAGATTCGCGGGAAATCAAATGCAACAAAAAAAATTTTCAGCTTTTGTCCCACTACGGTTTTTTTTACTAGTTTTCCCACCCGACTTAACTCTGCCCTACTCTCGGTAAATTCGCGACGCACAGTTTTTGGGAACCTCTGCATTAATCCTCGCTCACTCTGAACCCAGCTCCATATGCTCTCCTTTCCTTTCTCGCCAAGGTTTGCGTACTCCCATCAATTATACGAAGTATTTCACGGAGCGATAGGCGAGGGAAAGTTTGTGAAAACAATGTGTGCGCACTGCAGGGCGTCCCGATTGGACTTGCGCTAGTCTCCCTAATGCTCGGACCCAATATGAATTCATTTCAATAGAGAGCGTGTCAGGTAGCATGGGAGGAAGGGAGGGTGAAATGGCTCCTGCATTACGGGGGAAAACAAAATTCGAGTGGGAAAAGGTGGAAATATTGAGGTGGGCGAGTTCACCGGAGGCTGTTTTCTCTGTAAAAACAACAAGACTCACATTGCACCGGAGAACCTCATCTTGATGGTGTTCGGTGACGTCTCCCTGATTGTCGCTTTTGCCTTGACGTCACACGGGACGAGGGCTCCTCTCTCTTGCGGCGATATTGCGTGCGCCTCGTTGCCCGTCTTATGTTTTGGGTTTCTTTTTCCTCTCGTCCGAATCCTCAATCCTTCCGGTGATTCTCTTCTGGTTTACGAAAGGGCTTTGCAGGTTGGGCCAGCGAGATTACCTCTCTACCTCCCTGGACTGACTGAAGCCGACGCCAGTCCGCTCTCGGCCTTATAAGCGTTACCGCCTTCGCCCTCTCCGCTCCCCATCTCCGACACGCACGTCCCTCCCTCCTCCCAATCCTTTGTTTCCCTTCCCACCTGGGAGACACCTGACTTGGGAGTCCCTCCTCCTCTCCCGACCTCCGTCCCCCTCCGCCCAGAACCTCCCTCCCTGGGAGAACCACCCCGAGACTAGAGAGATGTGTGGCGCCTTTCCCCCTCATCTCGGCACCTCCCCCTCTCGCATCCGACTCCCTGAAGCTGTCTCCGGAGGCAGGCGCCAAGGGCGCCGCCTGTGGTTCCCGGCGTCATTGCAATACCACCGCGATCCGGATGACATGGAGGTGCGTCTGGTCTCTCTCTCTCCGTGGGCGACTCGCGCCACCGTCCCCGAAATCGCTCATCTCGCTCCGAGACGTCTATCGTCTATGGGCGCTCTGGGGTAATCACACGTCCGAAGTTACCGTGCTTACTGCTTTTTTCTCATCCTTCTTCCATCCGCGACCTCAGCAGTCCTGTGCCAGTAGCAGAGCACAACCGGCAAAATTAATTTAAGCACCCAAGTGCTTAAGTGTATGGTGCAAACACCACTGCAAAAAAACTCACGCGCTCGTTATCATGGAATCTAGGCTTGGGTGAAGGAGTGACGAATCTTTCTATCCCCGCTTGCCAATTTTGAAGGGCAGTGACTTGTGAAACATTTGTAGCGTGCCAGCGAGTAAGTACCGAATAAATGAGGTCATGTCAATGGATGAAATTTAAATCTTTTATCATTCATTCCAAGGACGCAATCTTTAAATTATTAAAAACTTAAAGTTAACGACTTAATTTTTATGTGCGTGTAAGGAGTATTTATTTGAGGAAACATACGAAATTGATGGATACTTTCTCTCAGCGACGTGCGAAATCTTCAGCGTATCTATAGTGGCATTCCTGCAGTAGTTTCTCCACCACTCCTCAGCAAAATGACTTCCGACAGACTGACTGACAAGTCTTGTTTAGTAACAGTTCCACCTGCTGACGAAATTTGGTTTCCCCCTTCAGTTGTATTAGCGGAAACGTGATTAGCAATTATGTGGTCCATAGGTAGGCGTCTTTACAAGTACGAGGGAACTCGAGAGAAATGAACGAAGTCTAGTGCGGGATTCGAACCCAAGAGTTTTGCATCTGTCAGGGGATATGAAAGATCAGATCAATGTGAAATACTATGCACGATATTTAAAAAAATTTTGATCCCAAAATACGAATGCGAAAAAAATACCGCGACAAAAATTTAGAAACTGTCGTTACATCCTATGCAATTACTTCGGTAATAAAAGTATATAGACAAGGAGCAATGAACCTTATGGCTGTAGATAAAGATCTACGTGAACGGAATTACTATAAAAAACATGAATTGACATTAAATACGAATAAAAGAAGGTTTTCCACGTTCCGTTACGTGGGACACGTGATTTCTTTGTGATGCATCATCCATGCTGATGACGTCCAAACCGAGTGGAAATTATACGAACTTGTACTTCAATCCATTGAAATCCTGACTGATTTCTATTTTAATGCCAGACCTACGAATTTAGTCCTTGATTATTATCAGGTAATCTACCGTTTAAGGTAGGTTTTTGGATGGGCACAACTATCAAATAAACATTTTGTGACTCCCCACCTAGCAAACTAATCTATATCAGGTCCCTCTTCATCTCGGTGTACTTCTTTCCTCCCTTCATCCCGTCCAACATCCCCATCCTGTTCCTGCCCTTACCTCGCTTGCCCAACATTCTCCCCTCTATTACCCTCTTCAACATTCCACTACCGCACAATACGCCTTTCATCCATTTTTCCTGCCTCCATAGGATTTCTCTCAACAAACCCCTCTCCTCCCCCACCATCTCAAGTACTTCCTCATTTGTTTTCCTTTCGGTCCATTTCACCTTCTCCATTCTTCTCCACACCACATTTCAAAAGCCTCCAATCTACGTCTATCCTCCTGCTTCAGTGACCACGTTTCCGCGCCCTACATAGCTACGCTCCATATCTGAGTTTTTACGAGTCTTGTCTTAACATCTCTACTCAACGTCCCCGTCATCAACTCCCTCCTCCTTGAGAAAGCCTCCTTGCCTAGCGCAATTCTTCTCCTTACGTCCCTACCACTTGGACCGTATTGGTCCAAAACACTTCCGAGATATGTAAACTGTTCTACCTGCTTTATTTTTTCCCCGCCTATTTTAATATTTAGCTTAGCCTTTTTCTTTCTGGAAAATCGCATAACCTTTGTTTTATTAATACTCCTTGATTATTTAAGGTTTAATATTAAGAAATTTGGTGGCTATCTACCGAATCCCATAATTCTTCCGATATTTAAATTTGAATGTTGGAAGAAATGCAGAAGATTTACAAAGCCCTGAACTAGAGCCCTTGAGCTCATAATCCTATAAAATGAATGGACAGATTATTTTTAAAACGTAGCCTCACCTTTTAAGTCGAGATCCTGAATAACGTTTTTTATTTGCTCTCATTTCACCAGGTCTACTTCCTGTCCGTTACAAAAGCCTTTCGTATACATTCATGCATAAATGCAGCGTGCCATCCCCTTTCGGGGCAGACGTAGTAACAAATTCAAATTTTTGACGTAAAATTGAAATACCATGCTGAAATAATGTTAAATTATGCCCGCATGTCTGTTTATTATTATTAAGAATATTCTATTGGCCAAGGCAGATTTTTGATCAATGATGAACTCTTAAAGGACTTCGAAATTTCTCACGGGATACTTAAAATGCACTAAAACCCATATGACAATAACTTCATCCAACCGCACACATTTCGTCCCTCCCTCCATTCTCCCTATTTTCTTTTCTTAACTCTACCTAACTTATCTAATTTACTAACCAAAATTCTTCTCGCTATCAGTCTTCGAAATCCCATCGCCACTCAATATGCCCCGCATCCACTTTTCCTGCCCTTTTTGAATTTTTCCAAACTACCATCTCCCCTCCACTATTTGCTTGTTTTTCTTTCCGTCAATTTTATTTCCGCCTCCACATCTCAAAAAACTTCCAATCTATGCCTATCGTATTTCCCTAGCCAACAAGATTCCTAGCAGTGCTATACTACACTCCTTATAAATTTTTTACGCAAAACTAGAGATCAAAACATTTTTCTCTGAGGTTGACATGCAATTGCTTTTAATATTACATAATAAGTAGTGAGAAAAAATAATCAGCATTTTCCGTTTCACAAATACTAATTGTAACTTTTGTACAGCCAAAGTCTATTCTGGTGAATTTATAAATGGAAGCGTAAATGAGTTCGATAAAAATGCCATTAGGCAGTGCTGCAGATAGTATTTCAATGTTGGATATCTAATGAATGGATGAGAGTTATAAAATGGAATACAAATATTTTTATCTATTAAGTTTTTATCTGATTTAAACCAAAGCTCAGTCATTACGGAAGATGCCACAATATACGTCTAATAAAATAAGGACTGAATGAAGGTCCTTAAAAAGACATATTTATCTTTACCGAGTGAGTAAACTGATATCTTAGATCGTAGACTTATGCAGCGATTTGATTATCCGCAGGTATTTATCGAGTGATGGCACGTTCTTTTGGCTCAACGTCTCTCACGCCTTCCGCTCAGCATCTTATGGGTACAGAAGTGTTCACTCCTGAAGATAATCACTTAAAAACGTGAGAAACATGAGCCACATAATGCTTTTTCCTAAAAAAAACACTCGAACGGGACTTAAGCACGATAATTGAATATTCGATGGTCGTTTGGCGGGCCACAGCGTCACGGACGCGGAAGCGGGTAAAGCACGACGCCCAGGCACAAGTTGCTTGTAAAGAGAAATTATCAGAAGAATCGTCGTAAATGGGTAAACATTAGAATGCACTTGCAAACATCTTTGACGAGCAGCACGTATGAAATAGACTCACCGGCGAGATTGAGTGACCAAGATAAATAAAGCGTTTAAATCAAGTCCCGAATCCGTGCTCTGATCTCATCACAGTTTCACTTCTACTTCTCTTGGCTCTCATTTGGATTCCATAGAGTGAAATAACTTGCGACTAAAATATTAGATGGATACAATTCACTGATACGCCTGTTTCTTATTGCCTAATATTTATCACATTGTCCGCGCACCCCACGAATGTACAGATCAAAAGAAACGTCGTTAATCATTTTCTAAAAGATAAAGAAATCTTTATCTTAAAGCAAATCAATGAATTATACAATTCAGACGCAGAAACAATGCAACGATTTCAGTGTTAAATTCATTCGCCTTGAACGGAATCTCGCTCTATTATTCTTTAATTTTTACACTCCGAAATTATTGCCTTGTAATTCATATTAGTGGTTGATTCCGTCAAAAAGTTACTGTCGCGGCATTTCCCGCAGTTTTTTGCAATTTGTCAAACGCAATAAGTTCTAAAAAATATATGCGTATGGAATATTTATTTTTTTAATACCCGCTAACAATTTACAATAACTTTATTTACTTACTCTCGCCATGCTACTTTAAGATGTCATTGAAATCACTTGATACGAGAGCAAATCTTACTTAAAATGCTAAATACCTACTTACACTTACTTAAAATGCTCTGTAAATCACTATCGGCTTCTGTGAACCGAATGCAGTCCTTACGTGCGTCATTAAAACATTATTTTCATCATGAAGCGTAAAGTACACATTTCTCTTCCTTTAGGATTGCCAAAAACTCACCTATTACGTGTGAGTTAATTGTATTGGGCAACTGACTGACCTCACCAATACAGAAGTTTATTATAAAATTCACTACAAATATATTATACGATTGTTATAAAAAAATATATTGTACGTTTTTCTTGACGAAATATGTTATTTAGAGGATCTTACGAACATTTTTTTCAAATTAAAAAGAAAAATTTCCAGAAAATTTTCCAGAAAAATTTCCAAACCATCCCGAAAAAAGTCCAGGACTCAAGCACCGCAAATTTTTATCGGCTGATACTGATATCTAGGTATAGATTTGCCAACAGAAACACCGAAAATGAGTTCCATTTTTTAATAGAGCGACATAAAAAATTTATATTCATAATTATTAGAATCCTTCACAATCACTCAAAATGGTCCTGGCATTCACAAATGTTTATTTTACAAAATGATTTTGTCACACCTCCCACAGTAACATATCGATGATATATTTACTTAACTCCGTGTGAAATTTAAATTGGCCCTCGTTACCGACGTGAAAAATATTTCAGGAAAGGAAAAGACTTCAGGTTTGCTGTTACGAGTCCTAACTTTATAATTTGGATTAATTCAATAACTCGAACCATTACTTTGTCAGAATTTCTGTTTCCTGCGATTTCAGGCCCTAGAAATATTTCTGACACTAATGTCGATGACGTGGCCACAAAACTCGAAATGTTTGTCGTGAAAACAACTTGTGAGCAAATATTCAGCTTTAGTAATATTTTTGAGCCTCAGACCTCAAATGTCTCTATTTCGTGGATGACAATCACTTCTCCGAGGACAAATTACAACCCGGCTAGCAATATATTTGCCTTTCAGTGAGATACACTGTGAACTATGTAAATTCGTCAGCGAAGGTTATCTACTTGACTTCGAGACCAAGAGCACTACATTATATCACCCTCATAAATATTAATTGTAAAATTACGATAGTGTGTCACGAATTATCGAAATGCGCCTTCCTTGCAATTTCTATTTCATTTGCAATAGGAATACATATGAAGGAAGAACATAGGAGAGGTGGGGAAGGAGGAATTGAGCAGATCACAAGCGCAAAAATATTTATTAAGTTTCCTCGATAGCTCAGAGCATCGGCGCGGCAAGCGGAAAGATCCGGTGTTCAAGTCCCGGTCAAGAAAATAATTTTGCGATTTTTATCACCTCGAATTCGAATCCGCCTTCCACTTCTCTCCTGTTTTCGTCCTTTATATGTGTTCCTATATCCTTTCCTTATATATATTTCCATGTGAATATATATAAACAAACCATAAACACAGTCGGTTTAGTAGGTGATGGTAGAGCTCATCCATGTACTAAGCCCGACGGCGTATAAATATTCACACATCAGGGGGGGGCAGTTCCTTTCCATGGGCCGGTTATGCTTTCCCAAGAACATCTGGTACCCGAAAAACCACGAAGGTTGGGTGGAGCTGCAGGTGCCCAGAGTGGCTTGTCCGGAATCGAACCCGGGCCCTCCAGTCAGTAGTCCAACGCTGTACCCACTGGACCACCGCGACCCACATGAATATATATGTGTATATGTAAAATATATATTCATTAACATGGTTGTAAATATTAACTCATTCGATATATAAGGTCATTTCATGCAAAAAAATAACTATTGCAAAGCAAATATACCTGTGACTTGATAGCAGATAAGCGCTCTTCCAGATAGCCCATTACGAAACATTTCTTTGTGTCGACTGTTTAATGATTCCCTTGCTGTAATTTCATAAACTGACACTGATCTACTCCTCGAGCACCGAATGTCACGAGTAGAGAATTTTAATGCAGGGTACCTTTTCTCTCAAAGAGCATGGAGCAAATAGTTTCGTTATAGTTGCCTTTCTTGCCGATCTAGTTTGGCCAGCGAGAATTTTTACTCGAAATACTACAAGACTACTACATTGATCAAAAAGTTCCCGGAATTTATTCAGAAAATTAAAAATACAAGTTTATTCATCTAAATCTATATTGTCCCCTTCAAAGTAATCCCCATCGACTGCAACACACTTATGCCAGCGCTTGATCCAATCCTCGAAACATTTTTTATATTCGGTTTTCGGTATGTCCATCAGTGCTTCCTGCGATTTTTCCATTACTTCCTCTCGGCTGCTAAAACGCGTTCCCCGTAATGGTTTTTTAACTCGATTGAACAGAAAGAAGTCACAGGGAGCCAAATCAGGTGAATTCGGTGGCTGTTGGATGGTATTTGTTGCATTTTTCGTCAAAAAATTATGAATAATGATAGCACTGTGCGACGGTCTCGACGCACTGTGCGACGGTCTCGACGCACTGTGCGACGATTTCTGGTCTCTTTCGGCGAATTGCTTCACGCAAACGTCTCATAACGCCCAAATAATACTCTTTGTTTACTGTCTGGCCTTCTGGCAAAAATTCATGATGCACTACACCGTTGTAATCCATGAAAACCGTCAGCATTGCCTTCTTTTTTGACTGAAAACGACGTGGTTTTTTTGGTCTCGGCTCATTTGGTGAACGCCATTCACTTGCCTGATGTCTGGATTGCGTGTCGTACTCATAAACCCACGTCTCGTCTCCAGTAATGATCCTTTTGATGAATGTGGGATCGGATTCAGCCTCGCAAATCATGTCTTTTGCGACGTCAACACGGTCTCTTTTTTGCATGAAATTGAGGTCTTTTGGCACCAACTTTGCTGCTACACGACGGAAACCCAAATCATTAACCACAATGTCTTGGGCGGATCCATAGGCAATGTTCAAGTCCTCCGCTATTTCTCTGATGGTTAATTTGCGGTTATTGACCAACATTTCTTTTACTTTATCAATTTTTTCACCGACTTTCGATGTCGATGGTCTGCCACTGCGTTCATCATCTTCGATTGACTCACGACCACTTCTGAACCGCTCGTGCCACTGGTAAACGACCGTTTTTTTTAGAGAATCGTTGCCGAAACACTTTTCCAACATTTCCAACGACCGTGAGCCACTAAATCCGTTTTTTACGCAAAATTTAATACAAGTTCGTTGTTGCAAATTTAAATCCATTTCTGCAATTGTAAAAAATCGCCAACACACACAGAGATAGATGTTCTCTTGGCTACGTAACTTTTGCAAATGTCAAGTTATGACACTAAGATTTAAAGGGAATATCAACAACAGATGTACCAATTTAACAAAAAAACAGAACTCAAATCGGAACGATGGGAGCGCCACACGGTGGTTATTCCGGGAACTTTTTGTTCAAGGTAGTATATACTGATAATACGAAAAGAGGTGAGAGACCAAAATTAATGGATGCGTGGCTTTCGACTGTGAAAATCAGATAAATAAGGTGGACTGTAGTCATGAAGTAATTACTACACGTGTTTAGCAGAAAATAAATTAAAAATAAACCTTATTAGACGACTGATTAAGATAAGAGGTTAACTCATCGAGCACTCGTTCATTTTCAGTGGACACAAAGGATTTTGAAGAACGCTAAAAGGGAAAACAATATTATGAAGAACTAGATCGTAGTTTCATGAATTAATTGGAACAGGTATTCGAAGAGAATGAAAAAGTAATTAATGAAACGATCCTATAAATGGAGAAAAAATTAATAATTAACTTAAAATACTGACGTAAGAAAATAAACCGAACCGAAGAAGAAAATAAAAACTGGAGATATTTCCACAAACATAGGCTTCCTCAGACAGTTCACAGATGACCTGGTGTCTTGTAGACGAGTTCGTAGGACTTGGTGTCAATGTCTTTGAGAAATAGCTATTGTTTATCGTGCCATTAAAAATTAGGTTATTAGCCGCAAATATGGTTTGATCAGTTAAATGATTAGACAAAAACTAGTGATCCGGCAGCTCAAGGCTATTTGCCATTTCCACCCAAGGGAAACGAGTACGCATTGAAAGGGAATGTAACTGAAATAGGTAGAGTGGAGATCATAAAAGTTACCCACGTTGAATACGCGTACATTCTGCCGATTGTATTACAGGGACAAGAGGAGACACTCGCTCACCGGAAAACGCAATTGTCGCGAATCAAATCCCACTTTACCCATGCACGATTTGCCGTAATGAACTGTGCCCCCCCACTATATCAATCCATAGACGGAAATCGTACTAGTCCCTTAACCATTAAGAGTTGTTTGCTTCCCTCGTGCTTTTATGGAGATAAACGAATGCTGGAGCAGTCACTTCGATCTGAAGAGACCCACGGAACGTCGACGATACTGTCCTCAATCGTAAACAACATGTGAAGTGGAAGCCCGAGAATGATACAACCTTCATTAACTCTCAACGACAATTCACTGCTTAAACTTGAAAATTTTTACAATAGTCACTTCGTTCCTTCAACTTATCGTCATCTACACGTGAATATTCCTATTTTCCAAATGTGATTGGACTAAAACACGCACAGCCATAAACCAAAAGGCTGTTACCATAGATGACGGTGGAACTTGCCTCATGTTAAGCGTAAAGGTACGTGAAATTCACAACTTCAAAGGGAGAAGGTGCAGTGGAGTTCCGTTTCCCTGTGCTGTCTGGGGTTTCCCAGAAATATCTGGTGTCCAGATAATCACACAACCTGCATTCATCTGGGGATGTCCAGAGATATCACCCAGATTTGAACCCGGAAACTATCGTTCAGCGGTCCCATAAATATTGTTATATTACATTTCATGGAATCCGGAGATACAATTATGCCGGAATTTTCAAGCTTCCTTTCCCCTAGAACTCCCAAGAATCTCTTGGATTCTAAAAATTCCAAAACAATATCTTCGGATCAACAAGAATTTTCAAAATTCAAGACAAATATTATTAGATACCCATATTTCTTCCGTTCATGAGGATTTGGTTCGCACAGGCATTCCAGCTAACCAGAAATAATAGGAAGTTTGTGTGAAGTAAAAAAGTCCTAAAATATGTCAGGAATACTAGCTTCGTCTTTATTCAGAAATCATTTATGTATTAACGAGGTGTAATGAAATAAATGCAGAACTAAAAGACACGCCATATTAAAACCAACGTACGCTGAGCTTTTTCTATTTTGCGACATGCCTCGTAGCTTCAAAATTATTTTTTAGTTCATTGGCATTCCTTATTTTTCTCATATATTGTTTATATCTGAATTTTTTGTTCATATATTGCATTTTATATCCTACTTAAAATACACATGCTGAAGAGCAATCCGTAGGAGATTCGATGACTGTGCCAAGGAATAAGGGCAGCTTTATTCGATGTCATTTTATGTTAGACATTTATAAATAACTACAAATTAGCTATATAATGGATGGACCGTTATAAAAACTCTATTTCTGCTAGGTTTAATTCTGCATTCGAAAAAGAAATGAATAGTATTAAATAATTTAATTTGCGTAACAAAGAAATTCTCTTATGCTTAATGTATTTTTCCGATGTGAGATTCTTTGCATTTATTTGTTATATTTACATGTGTTACTTTCAATTGTGCAGAAATGTTTGCAATACCCTGTCACTCCTTGCCAAATTTATTGGTTGACTCGACATAGGTTGTCGATGCACTATCATTCCAACAGGGGTAGTCCAGTGGGTAAAGGTCTGAATTAATGGCCTGAAATTATTAATTAATTAATGTTTAAAATTATTTTTAAAAATAATTAATTAAAGGCCTGAAAGCCTTGGGTTCAATTTCGAGTGACGCCTCTCGGCATCTCAGCTTCACCTAAGCTGTGTGCTATTCCGGGTACAAAATTTTCCTGGGAAACCACAGGTGGCACAGGGCAGGGAACTGGTCCATTTACCACCCTGTTGCGTGAATTTCGCTCACCGTAATCGACTAAGTATTGGTAGAGCTCTGTCCTCACTTTTCAAATCAACCTTTGGGTTGATTACTACGGCTTCAGACACCCTACGCCTGTTATGCCATGCGATAAAGTACGAGCGGCTTCGACCACTATCATCATAATCTGGTCTAAAGTTCGTCACGAGGTCCATAATTGATCAGCTAATCCGCTGAACTGGCTCGGATCAAACACATTTTCTATTAGACCCATGCAATTATTATTTAACCTCCTTACCCCTATCCTCAGATGTTGAAACGCATTAACCGTTTGTGTTAATTGAAATTATATTGTCAACATAATGTGAAAAAAATATTGAGCAAAATAGCGTCTAATATTTGCAGGAAGACATCGAAGCTGGAACCTTGATATTACTTTCTGCAAAACGTATCGTAATCGATCATGATCCATAAAAATGCAAAGCCAAAAGACAACATCGGATGAAATGCTAGGGGCAAAAATGTGTTATATATACAAATATATATTATATATATATATATATATGTATATATATATATACATATTCAAACTTGAAAATCCCGCCATACGGCGCACAAATATTCATTCAAACAGAAATAGGTATAAGGAAAGGGGATAGGAAAACACATAAAAAACCGCCTTCCCCACATGTCCTGTCTTCGTTTTATGTGTTTTCCTATCCCCTTTCCTTATACCTATACAAAAACCGCCTTCCCCACATGTCCTGTCTTCGTTTTATGTGTTTTCCTATCCCCTTTCCTTATACCTATTTCTGTTTGAATGAATATTTGTGCGCCGTATGGCGGGATTTTCAAGTTTGAATATGTGTTTGGCCAATGTGGCTCGTCTCTTCTTCTGGCTATGCGTGCCATGAAACGCACCGTTCCTATCCTTTACAATATCGTATGAATGCTTTTCTACTATCCTTTCCCCTTATTGTGTCCAGTCTATTTCTCCTTTGGTGGGTGAAACAGCTCCATAACGCCATCTCTCGGGCAACATCTATCGGAGCACTTTGGCGCTTTATAAGATCGCAGATCTCAAGGTGAATCGGGTTTCCCTATTAGCTCAACTGGTAGAGCATCCGCCCGGAAAGTGGAAGGTCCGTGGTTCAAATCCCGGATAGGGAAATATTTTTACTTTCGTGATCTGCTCAAAAACCGCCTTCCCCACATGTCCTGTCTTCGTTTTATGTGTTTTCCTATCCCCTTTCCTTATACCTATTTCTGTTTGAATGAATATATATATATATATATATATATATATATATATATATATATATATATATATATATATATATATATATACACTTTTGTGAAAGTCTCACGAACGTGAATAATAATGTATAGGAAGTTACCACTACTGGACAAAGACAAAAACACAAAAAAGAAAAGAAACTCACTCGTTTAGAATTTTCGGTGGTCCACACCACCTTTCTCAAAGAAGAGAAGGGGGTCTGTCCATCTCTTTCTTGAGAAAGGTGGCGTAAACCACCGAAAATTCGAAACCTAGTGAGTTTCTTTTCCTTTTTTGTATGTTTCTGTGTTTTTGTCTTTGGCCACTAGTGCTAACTTCATACACATTACATAATATATATATATATATAAATATATATATATATATATATTATATCAATATACGTCAATTTCAAATGTATTTATATCTTTGGAATTGACGCTCTCCGGCGACGCCTAAACACACGGATACAAAATATTCAACAAACAGAAACATAAAGGGAAGACACTCACTATGTATTGACGTTTCGACGGCCCGCGCTTGATATTACTTACTGCAAAATGTATCATAACCGATCATGACCCACAAAAATGCAAGGCCAAAAGACAACATCGGATGAAATGCTAGGGGAAAAAATGTATTTCTGAAAATGAAGTACACGCTCACAACCTTGTTCTAGGTTTTGAATAACTTGCAACAAAAATTGGGCGGGAAATACACGCCCGTTCATTGTTACGCTGCTCGCTCGTCCTCGAACTCTACGTGTCATTGATTTCAATGGCGATTTGGCAAAGCTCGACAAAATGACATGTCTGCGAGTACGGTGTGACGGCGGGGGACCATAAATATTTCGGCTGGGGGGGGGGTGAGGTGCTGGAAGGAGGAAGGAAAGGTCAGAAAACCTGACCGAAGTGCTCATGCCCATAACTATGTGCACCTTGCTCATCAGATGTGACGTCTTGGGATTAAAAAAGACTTAAGGGATGATATTCTTTTAAATTTAACTTGAAATACCACCAAGCAAAAGTAGCAGCTGCGAATTTCGGAAAGCATGCAAAGTATTAGTTCATTTTCGCCACTTTGGATGGGTAAAAATGGTTTCCGGAGAAACTATCGAGCAGTGAAAGCCATTCTATTGTACAGCATGCCATACTTCCATGGCTATCGGTGACTTGAAAAAAAAATTACCTCAAGTGGAAGTCATTATCGAAGGGATGACTTGTTTTAAGGAAGGGGTTCCAAATATGATTCCATATTCTCCATTGAAAAAATATTTTGAAATTTCTAATCCCTATGCGTGACTGTGTGCTCGAAAGTTCCTGATAAACCACATCCGGGTAGTGAAGAGTTTTTCCAGGACTGGGGCTACCACAATACGCAACATTCTACTATTCAAGAAGAGAATTAATTGAAATTCATGATCATTAAACGGGGGCATTAACTAACGCACTTCCCTAGTAACCTTTTAATTATGCTCTTGTAGCGTAGCGCATTGGTTTCTTTATTAAATTAGTTCTACGAAGTATGAATGAATTTGTTCACTGCACGAGCCACTGATTTTTTCTCATGGTAGCTAAATATTTAAAATACTTGTTGTGCCTACGCGGAAAAGTATTTAGCACGCTTGCTTTGCATGCATGCTTTGATTTTAATTTTCCACAGGTAAAATTGATACTAAGACATTCGAGATGAACCGTTTAAGACACAAAATCGGTCATGTCGGATACTCTTCTTCAGATTTTACTTAGTCCCGAACTAGGTTTTGGAAGCTTTTATTTCTCTGCCAGCAAGGTTTACCCTAGAGTTCATAACTAGTCGGAGAAAGGGTTACACTGCACATTTTTTTGGTAACCGCGATTCATGTATCCGTTGGACAATAAATTATCTCAATACTCCCGTACTCTTGTCATTGAAGTTGTATACATATTAAGTTGTATGCATATTAAGTTCTCATATGACTTCACTCCTCATTGTATTACATGATATCCCCATTATCTACATCCGTCTTTGATAATATTCATATTTTGCATCAATAAATCAGGAAAAGGGCCAAGAATACTTTATAAAATTTAAGTTTAGTTTCCATAATTGCTGTTTCGGGGTTCTATTGGGGTTAGATGATAGAAGAGACTCCGTAGTCTCAATCTCGCATCAAAATAAAGCATATTATCTATCTGTCTATTCATTGTACCACATCTCATCTGGAATGTATGCTATTCGCTATGAATCTTGCTTTGTCCATGTTATAGCTTATTTTATTTTCCAAACAAGTGAACTGACTTTTATCATTCATTTGTTAGTTACATTTACTATTTTTTATTTTTTTTTTCTATTCCGTGGAAGGCTAATACTTATCTTTTTTTCTTATCTATAATATCATCATATTATGTCTTTGCAGATCTTCTTTAACTAAATATTGACCGTTGAAGGGCAGATTCAGGGTCTTGGATAATTAGCCAATTGTTCCCAAAGATTAGCATGCACAAAATTTGATCTCTGCCAATTTTTTCACCTCTTATCTATTACTTATTTCCATGTTCTCATGACGTTGTATAAATTAAAAACTATGAGTGGCAGGGGACATGATTCCTTGGTTCCTCAAGAGTTTTTCTGGTACTAAATGTATTATTCACTAATATGGTTTCCGGCGTAAAGTTCAAAGTAGCTTTTTAAAAGAGACAGTAGTTGCAAAGTATTTTAAGTTATACCAAAGAAGAAATAGAAAAATTTAAAATATTGGTGAGTAAAAACTCAAATGAGACAACCGTAATCTGGTGTACTTGGGGAAAATAATTGGAGAGGGAATTAAAGACAGGAACTCTGTCGTAAAAACAGAAATCCATCGTCCATTTTCGCAAAAAACTGCTTTAAATTGACCATCGGAGTAAATTCCTCTCAAAAATATTTTCTCATGAAAAGAGAATAGCCAGATTACATATCGTATAACAGTTTGAGACCATTCGGTTGTTAAAGATGGCTCTGTCCGCCACGGCTATTCCAGATATTCTGAATATGTCATCATACCATCTTCAAAGTACGGTTTTTTGGACTAGGGTGATTGAAAAAATTGACTTCATCAAACATATTTTGCATTATTATTCCTTAAATTTGGAGCTTTTTACATGGCTTCTCGCGGGTCACTCTCTACTAGTACCCTAGCTACGCTAATTTGGATAGGTAAATATACTGCGCCGTATTTCCCATGCAACTTTTTTTAGTGAAGAGATCTATATTGAATGTAAAATAAGACAAAATACACACGTAATCATGTGATATATGATCATGAATTGACGATCACAAATTAATATTCATCGTGATCCTCCTTTATAGTTTGTGTAACATCATGTCTACATGCGAAGACGTAATGTATAATTAATAAATCATGTTGTCTAATATTTAGGAAGATTACAGATATAATTGTCGATTGCACGTTGCCAGGCCAGGGAAAACAAATATTCAATAATTGTAAAAAATTTAATGGATGCATATATGGTTCTTTCTCGACCATTCTGTATTGTTTAATATCTGACTAATAGATTCGACACTTCGATTCCCCTCTCCCTTCTGTGCCATCACCACCTCATTAAGGACTTAACAGTTCCCACTGATGCAAGAGTTGTTGTTTGGGAAATATATTTTTTCACTGCTATCTTCATAAGATGCATTTAGAATATTTGATCACATTTATTATTTTAACCAGGAGATTGTAAAATAGCTTCCCGCTAGTAATGACTCGCCCATGGCTTACTTTTGCAGAAAGACTAGCGGGGAATCTTTGAATTGGTGACCTAAAATTCAAAATGCCTTTTAATGTCACATCACAATGGTCGTAATAGTGCATTAGAATTACATACTTTTTTTTAACAACGAATACTAATAAAATCGATGTCGAGGCTTTTATAAGGGAAAGATGGATAGCCACCACATCATCCGATTGTAAACAGTAAATCAATTGCGTGATTCAGGATACATAGTAATTAGAGCATGTGATGAACATGGAGAGGAAGACAGTAGAGAAACCATACTTATGTCAGCTTTACAGGATTCCGCAAAGAGGATAACTATAAAATGTCTCTTACGAGGGAAGACTTCTGCACTTCAAGTGACTCCAAAAGAAACAGTACGAGTAGGAAAGGATGGAAAAAAATATGCCACCACTGGGAATCGAACCTCATCCTTCGGCGGAGGAATTCTGACTCCCCCGGTCATCACCCCCTTTCCTTCATATTTTCGTGATATCCTTTTAATCTTTCCCATCAAAATCCGTCTGAGGTTTGTCTCTCAATAACACAAGCCAGTTTACAAGTCTGTGTAACTTTCTAACCAAGAGCACTCTAGAGGAATCTTTATATCCCAAAGTTTAATACGAATACCTTTAAAAGGGTATGCGATTTATAAGGTCATAGATGCTTTATATAGATTTATGGATCGTTTAAAAGGGTATTCCATACACGAGTATTTGGTCTGCTTCGATGTAATTATAACAATGGCGTTTAGTAAGCTGAATACCTGACAGAATACGTACATTTTCGAAGTGTTCTGGTCATGAGAGCTTGAACATATTTTCAACCGGAAAAAGGCAGAGGAGACTATTAATTCACCAAATATTCGCATCAACAACGGTTAACTTTTTAATTCAGTGATTTTCGTAAGTGCGTTTTAGAGTACTCAGGTGAGTGTGTTCATGCTTTACCTAACTTATCGAAGTTGTATGTCAGAGGAGAATATGCAGAATTCACGACCAAAGTAAAATTCAAATGTGAAACTTGAATTTGGCGACGAGGACAATCAAAGGATTAAAAATCACACCCTATCCTTGCTGAAGAAACTTTTTATTTGCGTAAAAACTTGGGTTCGATTCTAGGAAACAATTATACAGGGTTCGTCCGGAAAATAAGTGTACTGATCAGATCAAATTTTTTGACAAAAGGGGAGTCGTCCACTACGAATTTGTACCTGAACGACAAACTGTAAATGCTGCATTTTACGTCCAAGTGCTCGACAGGCTTCGAAAACGAGTCGTCCGCGTCCGGCCAGCGATCAAAAACATCTGGCGGCTGCATCACGACAATGCGCCGTCTCACACCGCGCTTGTCGTGTCGGACTTCTTGGCCAAGCACGGCGTGGCAACGCAGCCGCACCCGCCCTACAGCCCGGACTTGGCACCACCGGACTCCTTTCTGTTCCCGAAGATAAAGAGGAGTTTGAAAGGAACGCGATAAGGGACTTTGGACGCCGTCTAAGAGGCCGTGACGACGTGTCTTCGAGAGGTTCCCGATGATGCCTTCGCGGGAGCGTTCCAGGAATGGGAACGCCGCCGGAACAAGTGTATCGACTCACAAGGGACCTATTTTGAGGAATATTAGCTTAAGATATGTAAAAGTGTAATACATTTTTTTTCCTGAGCTCAGTACACTTATTTTCCGGACGAACAGTGTATGTGCGTAGATTTCCACATTTTTCCACTTCCAATTGTGAATGGTTTCTTTTTCTATTCTTTGAAATACTTACGTAAATGAGGATCGATTTCCTTCGTCTATATCCTTAATAGACGTCTAAAATAGTTATCAACCGTCTTCGTGCCATACTTTTGCACTATGTTGTCCATTATCTAAAAAAATTGCAATTTCGAAATGTATCTTATTTTCATCTCTTTCCGTGCTAAGGTTATCGTCATCGTTGTCTCCTATTTAGTTACTGCCAATTAAACTTTTAAAAAGATGAAATAAGCAAATAATGTCTCTCTTTTATGTATAGCCATAGAAAGTTTCTTTGTAGAAACCAAATTTTTATGAATTATAAGGTAAGATGTCCATTTAATTATTATCAGGCCCGGGAAAATCACTATTAAAAGAATGGTAAGCTGACTTAGCTAGTACATGGTGCGGCGATATGACTTACTTTTTTCAAAAGCAAAATCCCTTTAAAAAAGGAACTTACGTTGCCGCAACCCGTACCTAATAAATCTAACATTTGGAAAATTTGGCGTTAAAATGAGGTAACTGCATCAACGACAAAATTTCCACACGACTTTTGTATCACCTATCTTTCATCAAAATTACTGCTGGACGAAAAACATCAATGAACAAGCTTATGGGAAGATTTTAACAACCACACTGCCGCGGTGAATTGTTAACGACTTATCACGCGGGACCCCTAGGAGCAACTCACTTAGATGGCAGGCTTTCTCAACGAAATTTCGGGCATTTCATAATTTCTCGCAAAAGCAACCTTCAAGCGTAGAACACGGTTGGTTCTCTGGATTGGATTTTAATTTTAGACATTATGCGGCGTGGTTAGTTACAATTTCAAATGCCAGGTTTCTCCCCAATTTTCACATCGGCAATAAAATGAAATGATTTGATCTAGTACTCCTTCCGAGTCATTTAATTTATAACCTCTTCAGGTCTTTGCGTCGAATCCTTTTCACTTTTTTAATTATCTGTTCGGGGCATATTTTACATTCTTCCGAAATTCTAACCATCCACCGAACGATATCGAGCCCACTCATGGGTCGCAGTGCTGCCCCAATTACCAAAAATACTTTACAACAACGGGCCGAGTGGACAGAGCGATGCGCTACCGCCCGGACGCCTCGGATTAAAATCCGCGTGGCACCTGTGGGTACAATAAAGCTCGCCTAATCTATCTTACCTGCATTTTTCTGCCACTGGGTCTACCTCGGAAACCAGACGGTAATGAATTTGCCTCAATTCCCTGAACGCGTGGTTACTATACACCATTGCACTTGGCACGAGGTGAGCCCTACCATCAATAATAATTTAACCCACCTTCGAGATATTTTACATTAAAGTATCCTTCGTAATCCTAGGATTTCACATTGAATTCTCTTTCAATAATCATTTTGAATCCACAGTCTTTCCGCTAATTTATGGAAGATAGAAACTATTCATATGTTTAAATGTTACAAACAACTGCTTAACCCGCACATTACTCAAGATAGCCCTCAGCAGAAACATTTACAGAAAAAGTGAAATTATGACACTAGTGTAAAGTGAAATTGTAGGCCAGAAAGAATATTTAAAAGGTGTAACAACAAATAATGGTGAAGTTGGTTACATCACACCCATTCTGTACGTAACCAGGAATCGATTGTGAAATTTATTAAAATCGAAACACGATGATGGGGATAATAAAAAACGAATGGTGAAATCCACTGCATTAATTCCTTCACTTTGCAGCCAAAGCTAGAAAAATCGTCCTATTGATATCCATAATGGATAAATTCTATAAGTCTGTGCCAACTATACTAGAATATTTGAGAATCAATAATTGAAGAATAAAATGCAATGTTTGCGATGGATAGTGCATTGTTTTCAAACAATTAGTCCCCTGGCGCGAATTCCGGCAATAGCATGCTAATCAGCCATTTTCCTTGACTTCCGCCGAATGTAGCCTTAAACCAAGAAGCCTCAGCACGTTTCTTTCAGAGCATAGGTAAACAGTTTCTCTTCACTCTTACTCTTATTCATACAAATCCTACTATAATTCTTCAAAACTCTAACGATACAAATGATCTTTGCAGTCAGTCAACCGGCACATTCCCCAGCATAATACCTACTATATGATGATTAGCATATTTGTTACATAATTTTCCACGCCAATAAGCTTATTATGTAGATCTCAGTTTTAACAACCAAGGTCACGCGTCTTGATTCAACTATAGAAGCTTGAAAACGCAGTCGAAGCAGTGCATTGGTGTTCAAAATAACTAATATAAATCAAGCTGAGCGAAAAGAAAAGTCTTTAGTACCAGCAGAATATGAAAATACTCTTTGCAAGATGAATTCGCGATACAAAATTATTTTGTGACTGCCTTTGTCGTTCCACAACAATGAAAAATAGCTTGTAACGGAAGCTTCAACGACATATTTGATGCAAATTTATAGTTAACATTAAAACATTAATTAGGTCAAATCATCTACTTATCGATGCCGAGTTTCTGCAAAATTTACGAGATAGTAAGTTAAAATTCAATAATATAAGATCTTAACAACTATCTAAGGCTGTTAAGATTTTCGCGCAAATATTTGCCAAACTGATGCACAGGCATCAAAGCAGTCTGACGCGCACCAATGACTGAACATATACCACTAGAACGCCCCAGCATGAACAAGCACAATTTAAATGTATACGTAGAATTATTCATGAAGCCGACTCCCTCAAGAGCATGGCAACAAGCTTTAAGTTTCACATATAAGTCGCTGGCAGCTTAAACAAATGTACTTTATGGAATGTTTTTGTTGACTTAAGCAGTTTGAAATAGCGTTATAGCGTCACTTACCCGTTTTCCATCACAAGGGTCTGAGAACTTGATATCACGAGCCTGATGCATCCTGTTCCGTGTTCGGCATTATTAATGGTCTTCAAAGGTACGCTCGAAGAATTCTCATTTCTCCAAATTCGTAATTCTCGCCTCTCACTTCAACTCGGAGTTAAAAGTAGGCCACCATTGGTTTCATGATCATTGAGTTTTACTTCCTTTGCTTGAGAATTTCATGAACATCAAAAGAAGAAATGAAGAACTAACTATTAATAATTGAATCTGTTCAATAAAATTACTCATAATGTTTACAAATTATATTATATTTAATGAAAAAATCTATAGAATATTATATTAAGAAGCTGAAAGTATATTATGAGTATTACATTGTGAAAGGACAATCGAAAAAGCATCGATTTTCGCTAATGGGTTTATAAATAACGACAAATATATTTTCCCCTCATTCAATTCTCTATTAATTTTAATACACCACATGGAGGTGTTGGCGAGTTTACTATAGCCAGCTTATCAAAACAACCCGAATGTTGGTTTGATAGGCCAGGGTAGAGTTCAACTCACAATAACAATCACAACGGCGA
This sequence comes from Hetaerina titia, assembly GCA_037158775.1. Lineage (NCBI taxonomy): Eukaryota > Metazoa > Arthropoda > Insecta > Odonata > Calopterygidae > Hetaerina > Hetaerina titia. The sequence goes on along the minus strand of CM073776.1, from coordinate 50,330,822 downwards.
GTGAAATTCACACATCAAGTTGGAGGCAGGTCCCTTTCCTATGCCGCTTGCGGTTTCCCGGGAAAATCTGACACCCGAAATATCGCATTGCTTAAATGAAGCTGACAGTGACCAGAGACGTCCATAGCCAGAGTATATCCCTTAAACATATTGTGTTCTAGGTATAAAAATTTGGCAAAATTAAGTATACTATATACAAATTGCGTGATTAATAAGATTCAGGACTCCGGTTCATGAAGATTAGACAAACTCTACCGCTTGAGAAGTGGTAAACAGCCATCTTTCCTGAACTAAAAATGTTCAATTTCAATGGCGTACGTGTAAGGATTCTAATAACTAGCTATTTTCCAAAAGGGTAATTGTGATTTCATGTTTTCGATGAACATCGAACGTAAATGTGTCAAAAGGTTCTTGTTTAAACACATAGCCAACAGATTTGCGCGTCAATAAAATGACTTTTTGAGCTGGAATCAAAGTTCAAATAAGTTGTATGGATTTGGAAACCTTCAGCAATAGCACAGGAGTATTAAGAAGTCTAGTCATAAAAGAGATAATTAATTCATACAGTTACTTTATCGACTACGCAAACATTTTACGCAACTTTGTAATTCCTTGGGAGATGTTCTTTCTAGATAGCCCTTTTGACTTATTACATACATCACAACAATTGAAGGGAAATCAAATAGTACTAATCCTTCCGTTCACAAGATCATCTAATGTTCTCTCTTCACTCGTGCACGAGTTCAAATCTCGTAAAACTATCATAAATCTTTCTATTACAATTCAGAGCAATGAACTAGGAAAACGTGTGGTAAACCATTTGTCGGTTGGAACGTCGGACTGGATTCCATAGCGTATTTCATTAAAAGTAAATTATTGCCGAAGAACATGTTTCAAATTGACCTTCCTCGTCGATACGTCCTCGAGAAGAGTAGTATTTGAGATGAACAGCTTTGAAAAACGTTTTCGTGCTTCAAACAATCCGTCTTTCTAGGTAAAGTGAATGAACTACGGCAATCATAAGATGCCACAAATAAATAAATAGATCTAAAAACGGATGAAGGAACATTTTCCTTCCAGAATATCCAAAGAGGAAAACAATAACATTTTTCAGGAGTAGTTTCCGAAAGCAAAAACTTTATTTAAAATAAATCTGAATAAGTTGCGATGATATAGTTGTTTTAAGTCTCTAGATTCTAAAGGTTCCAAGTATCCATTCCACACATAATTTATCTGCATAGGAATGAATTTTCGCAAAAACATCTTTCTGTATGCAAACAAATCCTTTTCCAAAAGAAAATGTCGTTTGATAATAAATTATTACACTCTATTCCAACCTTCTATAAATTTTCCTCCTCGACCGAATTCCCGCCTATCCTTGATGACTCAAAATACCATGGCGTTCGAGCCCCTCCTACTGAAACTAAAATGATTTAAATTTAATGCTAATCAGCTTTGGAATTTAAGATTTCAAGGTCCTATTCAGTCGATAGTATGGCCGTTGACAAGATGAAAATCACTCGGGGATCACTTTGTAAGAAGTAAATCCACATGAGAAATTTTGACGGTTTGAACCTTATTTGAAACTCAAGAAACACACCTATGACCCAATTTAAAGATAACGGAAGTTCCGTGGTTCACAGTACCACCTGTTTTCCTGACTTTAACCCTCACCCCATCCTTAAGAGCGACCTCGTCTGAATCACAAGGAGAAATAAACCACCTTCACATATTAATGTGCAGCCGTTGATTGGAAAGAGGACGCAACGTTTACTTTCACGCGTTTTCGCATGAACAAACGTATATCATTGGCCTGCCCGAATATTTTACACCTACATAATAATTTATTTCAAATTAAAACTATAGGATATAAAAAACCTGAAGAATTAATCTTTAACCTACCGAAACTCAACGCATTCCATTACATTCGTTAGCGCTCTAATTAAAACAAATGACTGTTTTCACGCTAACGGGTGATAGTGAATCGATTAAACCTCGAAATAGTAACAGATAAAGTGTCAGTTGACACAATAAGCGACTCAAACACGAGAGAAACGATTTTTGATTAACGGCATGCGAACCACGCTGCATTTCTTTGAATGACCGAAGTGCGATTTATGAATGATAAGTGAGCAGGAGATAGCTCACATTCCATGCCCGTCAATTCGAATAACCGGAAAATGCCTGCAGGATACGTAGGTATATCAATGAATCATTGAATGGAATATGATAAAAATACCAAATATGACCTAAAATGTATTTATTATCTGAAGCGTTAAAGTACGTGAAAATATTCATGGCCTACTTTTGACACGGCATGTCTTAACAAATATTTAACCGAGATGCGGAAAGAGTTGTATGAAAAAGAAATAATATCTGAAAAAATCTTTTCCGAACAGTAGCCATGAAATTAAGACACCGAAAGGCCATATGATTATGTATACAGGAAACAGCCATAATATCGCTTTAAAAAACTCGAGCTTATCTGCGTCAAGGTCTGCAAATACGGCTTATTCCGGTGCTCAAGTATTCATTTAAAACGCGGTCCATAAATGATTAAAACCAGCGCCTGCTGCTAAAATAACCGCATACGTAATTCGCACGAATCGCAAAATCAATCATAACCACCTTACCATATTCAAGAGATTATAATATTCTCTAGAAATGGGTAATATGAGCTCTGTAACGGGCAAGAAAACGCTCATACTCTGACCTCAGGCCTTTCAAGTTCAGTAAAAGAATATTATGTGGCTCTACCAATACTAATTTTCCTTAGATCGTTGGAAATAGCAATGTCTTTATAGCATAACCCTAAATTAAACCTATAAAGATTTACTTGAATACAGGTACATATAAAAAACAGTGAGAAAAATACATTATTCTCGAAAATCACGAAAGGAATAAATAACATTCGTTGATTTATCATATGTAATACAACTTAACGCGGCTCCTCAATAAAAAAAATAAGCGAGTGGGATGGAACGGAAGCAGTTTCATTGTTCAATTAACGATGAGGTCGAAAGGAAAACCAGATAACTATTCCAAAAGAAATAATGAATGGATGATAATTTGGAAGCGATGAACGAATTATATCCATCCTATAGACCTTCCCTCTTTTATTCCCCTGGGGGTGCATCAAAGTGGGACAAGGAGAAAGGGTGGGGTTGAAGGAAGCGTGGCGTCACACTAAAATTTCCCACATTTTGCACTGTCAGCTATGTAGAAGTAAATAAAATAATTTACTTTCGAACCCCAGCGAGTGAGAGAACCGACAGTCATTTTTATAGTGGCTATACGAAAGACTTTGAGCTATTATGTCAAATGGGGTGAAGAATTACGACTAAGATTTACATACGTGTATATAGAAGGAAAGGAAAAGATCAAAAACATATTCAACAAAATGGGAAAACCCATGACATACAAAATATACTGGAGCTATGTATTCTGCATGAGATACCACTTGCGAACTAATGTCTGCCGTTTCGATAAGGGTTTAATTGGTGCCGTTCTCAAATGCCCACTTAAACTTTAAGGATAAACAACCAATTCTCCCGAAAGTAGTGGGGGGACAGCCTTGCCGCCGGCCCCGACCGTGCCGAATCAACTGGGCGGAGAAGGGAGACGAGAGGAAACACCAAAAACGGAGCGCGCGAGACTGTAGCACATCGCTGAAGGACCCCTTCCCACCCCCCTTCAACCTCCGTGCCCCTCGAAACGAAAGTCCTCGGGAGGTTTTTCGTAGGGAGGCCGCTCGTTGAAATCTCCGTTTGAGAACGAACGAAGCAGGAAGTCTTCGCGACTGATTGCCCCAGCATCGAGCGCATCTCCCCGATTCCCTCCCTCCCTACCGTTTCCCTCTGCGCCTCCCGTCGCTGGTACCTCTCCCCTTCCCACCCGTGCATTCCGAAGCCACCCGGATAACCCCCTTTCCTTCGGCCAGCCTACCCGTGGCATTCCACCACCCTCCCCGGAGGGTGAGAGAGGAGGGGGCGGGAACGAGAGAGAGAGATGATGAGGAGGAGGTCCCGGGCCTCCTCTTTTGCCTCGGCCCCCACCTCTGGTTCCCCCCACGCGCGTTCACGTTCCACGCGGTGCAGCTCGCGCCCGAATACTCTCCACGTCCCCCTTTAAGCGCACACCTCCGGCCCCCCAGCACCTTTCACTCAATAGTCGTCAGGGTGGTGGTGCCATCATTCGCCATCGCATCGCCATCCCGCCACGGGCAAAGTCATCTTTCCCAGTCCTCCTCTTCTGGTTTGCAAAGGGTTGCCACGTCCCCCCCCCCTTTGCGATTAGTAAAAACGTAAAAGTCTATTGCTTTCAACAATGTGAATAAAGAAATGCATTGACATCGCCGGGTCGAATCCCGGCGGTGGCAATGTTATCCCGATCCCTACTTGTGGTTCTATATGGAGGGTACTTGTGGGGTACGATGTCCGTCCGTCAGATGGGACGTTGAATTGTGTGACCCTTTGGCGTCTTTCGTTAAGAGTACGCTAATTCCAAAGCCGGGTTTCCGTCTACTCTTCCCCATTCCCTGAATATCCTACTGTTACCGAATTACAGACCTACCCCTGATGGCACAAATGACCAGTAGCTTCCTTCATAACTGGAATTACAACCCCAGACACCGAGAGTTGACGGTTGATTTCTTCCTCGTGGATCGAGTACATCATCACGTGAACCTATTTTCCCTTTGTGTTCCACAGTGATGAAACGTGGGGCATGGGGAGCGGAACTGAAATACATTCGGAGATTTCGGAACGACAGCGACGCACATAATGCTTTAATCTGAGGTAACGGGAGAGAAGGAATAAAATTAGGGCGACGGATAAAACAAAAGAGTACTGAATGCAAGACAGCCTAAGAGTGGGCGATAAATACAATATACTAAAAGGAAAGAATTGCGACATGAGGATGAAAATAATACAGCCATTAAAATCTAAATACATGCATGAGTAAGGAGATTAATAAAAACTAAAGGCTAGTTTGATAGCCGAAGGTAAAGGTAACCTAATACTAAGCCCATCAGCTCGTGAAATCAACACGTCAGGGTAAGGTGGCCAGTTCTTTTCTCTGAGCTACCTGCGGTTTCTCAGGAAGAGCTGGAACCCGAAAAATCACGCAGCTTGAGTGAGGCTGATAACCGAATTTTAATGCGTAATCATTTTTTAACAAATATTATCGCATATTAACAAATTAAATTAAAGGCATACCAGTCATCATTTCGGAGATGTTAATTACTATGCTCATTTTTCGGTAAACTTTAGAATGAAAACTAGTTCCTAGATCTCTTAATTTTTTAGGACAAAGAAGAAACACCAGAAAGTAGAAACCTCTTTTATGTCTCAACATAATCTCCCTGTACACGTGCACAGTATTCACCATGTCGATGCCATGAATCCATAGTCGGCGAGAATGTTTCTGTACAAGTCCTCCGCTGGGAAAACCGACAAGTCCGTGGCTGAACCTTCTTTGGTTCGTTGTCACACGACGTTCGACCTTTGAACCGTCACATGCACGATTGCACATTTTTCACATCAATTAAAGCATCACCGCAAGTCTCACTCAATTGACGATGAATTTCGATGAGTGTCAAATCACGAAAGTGGTGAAAACGGATCATCACTTTGTTCCTGTACACTATACGACGCCCTTTATAAGCATTGAAAACGGTTCTCATTCTAGAGAAGCTATACGAATCCTGTGCACTGTACGGTGCAATCGTTTATGTGTTGAATTTAAAAACGGCTCGCGTATTTGAAGCTCAATTATATCTTACCATCTACTCCCAGCCCCGGGGAAAACATTTAGGTGAACTTGAACGCACGTCGTAGAAATAGTACGTGAGTGTCAACATTTTTTATCGCCAAAGAGAGAAATATTGACAGCCGATTAAAAAAAAACAATACGCATTTACATCCAAATGCAATAATTCTAAAATTAGTCAACTTCCAACTTGTTTAAACCGAAAGATAACACACCGAAATGCATATCTCAACACCAGCAATGTTTCGAAATCTCAAAGAGTCACACCAGCATAACAAAACGAGAAATACAAAGATGACATAAATGTTTTAACAGCAATGTCGGTACGAGCATATCAAATACGTGCTTAAGCAATTAAAAGTAATAAAAAACAAGGAGGCTCTTCCAGAAATTTGAACACAAATCCAAGAGAAATGCCTAGGCATATCCCCCTTCCTCTCTCTCTCTCGGTTACCAACGAACAGGCAAAAATTAGAAGCATGAAAACAAGACATGAAAAAGGTATTCTATTTCAATTAAGACTAAGTGACTCCTAAGAAAAGAAAACTTTAACCCCGTATTCAGCAGAATGAATGAAAATGTTTAGCGTTGATTATAATTGCATTTTCAATATACGTAATTATGACGTGAAATAGCATTACTAAGAACAATATCACGTGAATCACGGCCTACGAAAAACATAACTACAAGATAGCACGTGTGTTCTAACAACAGAAAAAGTTTTAAACACATGCAGAGAAAATGCTTAATGGGCTTCTGCGAGGACACAAAATACCTGTAAATAATTACATATAATACAATGAGCTTACGCTATCGGATGTTTTCACTATTCAGAATTCCAGTGTTAACGCTATTATTTAAAGTATCCCCTCTTACTTTATTGCTAAGCAATATATATATAATATACTTATATATATATATATATATAATATATATATATATATATATATATATATATATATATATATATATATATATATATATATATATATATATATTTGCTAACAACTATCATACTTAAACGAGTCCAGCAAACGAGTGCAAACGAGACAAATGCATACAATACGTACAAATATTATTATACATTTTTACGGGCAGTAAATAGTTTTCATCACCAGAACGATCAAGGAAAACGTTAGGATACAAAAAACGCGTAAACAGGGGAAAATGGTTTTTCTGTGTAATCGGGAGAGTTGGCAACATTGGCCATAGGAAATCCTACTATTAGACCTCCCCGGGTACCTTCAGCTAAAATTGCATCCTTCGGCGACTAGCGCATGCCTTTCTTCTTGGAGGAAAGAACACGGAAACAGCATTTTAGTGGGAAAAATCGTGAGTCGTAAACGGAGAACGCGAAGGTTAAGAAGCACTACGGAGGATGAATGCTGAAAAATGACTGAGATTCAAATGTTGCCAACTAAATGTCGTGGTGTGGAACGTATGATCTAATCTCAACTTATTATCATAGAATTAAGTTGCACAAATGTGTGTTGCGTGGAATAAGCAAATTGTTTCTCCCTAGGACTGAATCTATCAACTCCTCATGAGGAGAATGCTATATTCTACATTAATATTTTATTTTCGATCCCTACTCATTCAAAAGGATCTTCACTCGATATGCTTTTTTGTATGTACCACATCAAATGTTATAAGGTAATGACTTGTAGCTAGGCAACATAGCGCACCACCCACAACATCTGTGCAGGACCTGAAAAATGTCCCAGGAGGAAAGGATAACTAACCCCGGAGTGTCACCTTTCATCCACCCTACATTTTTCCACGGTATTATTTTATTCTACCAAAATAAACGTGAGGAACAAAAATTACCCGATGTATTTGTTCCAATTAACCTGTGGAAAATGTAAGATTGTCCCAAATAAGACGTTAGTGTTCCAATTTTGAGGAAAATGATCCTAATTAAGAATTAACTAAACTGGTCACATGAATCACATTTCCCAGGCGGGCATATTGCTAGAAAAATAAAACTTCAATCCATGAGATGTTACACGCACAATAAATACGAGAGAGAGTAGCGACAAAAAAACAATTTCCTGAATATAATCTCTCCCAGAAAATTTTCGGACAAAATATACCTATAAGTCCCTTAGAGTTATAGTATAGCATAAGCGACGGGCGGTAAGGGCTCACTATTTCATACACTATGGTCATGCCGCCAAACGCACGCACGTCCTTAGACTTGAAAGTCATTCATGCTGGCAGTGAAAGTCATGCAACCGAAATACTTTCAAGATTTATTTTATGCAAGCAAGTAAACATACTTATAAAGTAGAAAGTAAATTCCTTATCCAATTTCAGTTGCAACACTCATTTCCATATGATATTTCTTAATATGCTATGGAATATTCTTCGGAAGGATCATTTTGGAAGTAAATGCTCTCATACTGAATGTACTATATGACCAAAACCATCGAAGACTTTCTCTATTTGGCTCATTAGAACTGTAAAGTGTAACCGCCGATTTGGAACCTATAAGTAATTAACGGAAACAGCATCATTCGAATAACATGGTTATCGTTTCGACCACAACTCTAGAAAATGATTGAAGACTGCGGTCGGCGTAATGAAGAGAAATTTTCACACAAAAACGGAAGATCCACGACGCCTACAGCTTTCCTCATTGTACGTCCGCGGAAGGAATGAGATGAACTATTAAAAAAAAAAACTCGCCAAATGCCCCTTGACAGTTTTGATCCAGCTAAGGAAACCATGGATGGCGAATAAGTCATTTTTTTAGTCGAAGGAATTAAGTTCACAAAAAAAGACAGCAAAAATGGATGGAGGGAAACTTCAATCGTTGACGGTAAAAATACATTTGCGAGACGAGCCAGAGTTGATGGCGGAAAAAATAAAAATATTAAGAGGTGAGGCGAGCGGGAGGCTTTGGCCATCGCGACGCCCGGCGTCCACGCCTGGTTGACGATTCCGCCGCGGCGTGGAGTTCAGCGCTGACGACGGCAAAGGTCGTGAGCATCGAGCATTTGAGAGTGAGACCTTTGGTCGGGAGAGAAAGTGAATCGGCGAGAAGGGATCGTGGCGCAACCTTGGCGCCTCTCGCACGCCCATCGCTACTCTTCCTTTTTCTTTCTCTCCCTCTCTCGCCTCTCCCTCCCCTCACCGATAGCAATGGCATGGAAATAACGGGCATAAAGCCAGGATTAAAATTCTAAGGAGGGGATTGTCATGAGCGCCGGCAAGTTGAAATCTAGGAGGGGAGGGAAAAAATGACAAGATAAGGTCAAAATATTTCTTTAAGAAGGTTGTCAATGTCTTCCAGCAGATAGTCTGGATACGATTAAAAGGTTTCGAACACAAAATAAACCATAGTCCATCTTAAATTTACGAGAGATCCAAAAATCTATTAGGGGGCAACGCCCACCTGTCGACGTCCGCTGTGATTATTTGAAGCCTGAGTGAAGTCACGAGATGCCGACCCAAAAAACTTAGTATCAAGTGTGCCAACTATCAACATTACATAGACTCTGGGTGTGATTAATTGCGCCTGTTACATACCACTATTGGGTTTTCATCGATCGCTATGAATATTCAAAGACAAAAAAATATCATAGGCCAGCCATTTTTCAGGATATTCTTGGTAACTTCAGCCATTTCTTGGCAGCGAATGTGGACAAGGTTGGCCATAAGGAATAAGACACACACTATTGCAATGGACCTAATTCCATTATGTACAGGTTTGTCAGGCGACCTGTTTTCAATACTCAGAAAGCCAAACCAACTAATCCAGTGTAATTAGTTTATAATTGAACCAGGAAGCTAAACTATGTCAGCAGAAAAATGTCAACTGGTACCAAAATACAATAGACATTTAGCAATTAGGCAAAAAGCTGCATCAGCCAAAATTGTCATAAAATCATGATGACCTGATTCCCCTGGCAACAGTGGAGAAAGGACAGAGTGAGTGTCAGGATGTCAAAGGCAACTAAAGGTGCTTATTACAGGGAGTGTTTTAAATCACGACAAAAAGTAAAGCTGAATTTTGCAAGTGAAACATGAGCATGAAGTATTGTCAAAGTGGAACAGGCAACCTATTTAAAGTGAATTAAGGGTTCACAACTGCATGTAAGTTGAGATCTCAAAACTGTGATCACTGTATCACCTGGATTCTGAATGTTTTTTTTAATAAATCCTTTTTTGCTTTTTATTCTAGCAAGAGTTCACTTCATATTTTGCCACTGGCTCATATAAAACATCATAGTTCAAACATTAAAAATGCAAAATCATATTCCTATAGAGTCAATTTATTGCTAATGATGGATTCCATACAACCAACCAATTAGCCCATGTCCTCACAATAGCCTCATGGTTAATCTTTTAACTAAGACCATTTCTTCTTTATTCCATTAGCCATTCAGCAAAATTCATAACAAGTATTCTCTCACAATAACTCTGCTCACAGTCTTGCAATGCCAGTTTGTGAAACAACTCCCTCTATTATTAGCAGTAGTCTGGCTGGGTCGAGTATGTTTTTGATTGCTGTACTCTTTGAGCTTGAACTAACATGGCACAACATATTCTTAAACCCCACACTATATTACAATGACTCATTATTTACATTTTACGTGAAAAAACTAATTTTTCATGAAAATAATTTCCTGCAATGGCATGGCCTAGAGATCGGTATAAAAATACCTCCTCAATATGCCTACACATGGGGTTTCTTATTTATATGACCATTTCTTTCTGACATTTAGACTAGTATTCGGTATGAGTGATATATTTTTCCATGAGCATAGAGATCTGATTCCCTATCTTAAACCAAATAAACACCTCTATGTGTTCCATTTAATTTTGCCATCTACAGCTCCAACACCACATTCTTGGAAAGCTGAATCCTTATCTCAGAGCAGAGTTTCTCCCTATAAAGTCAGGCAAGCAAGTAACCATTAAATGTACCATGTCGATTTCGATGTGTGCCACACTTTGAAAAAATTAAAGGCAACCTATACATCAGATAGTATTAGATAAAATGAACGAATCTTGAAGTTCCAACTTTATATAAAATGCATGGCTGGGGTAAAGATAAATAAAAATGAAAATCATGATGACAACACTACATTGTACTCCATAATATCACAAGATGTTGCTTAAAGTTTAAGTATGTAAAAATAATTATTTTATGTATGGTAAGCATATTTAAGTATGATTCATTAACATTCCTTTGGGATTATCATCACCTCAGCTGGTTTCTTAGTAAAACCACAAGGAGCATAATGGCATTCACTCTCAGTCTTTTGAGTCCATGACACACACAATGCAACATTTATACACAATCATGTTAATTCACCACAGTCAGCTATTACTACTTTCTCACTGGTAGTCCCTGACTTGCTACCGCATTTCTGAAAAGAAATGATATAGCAATGCATTAAAAATAACAAGTAAGTACCTTTCAAAGACCAATATGAAGAGTAATTTCTTCACAATTTTGAAATAAAAGGGAATAAAGATTGCTACATCAAAGCTTCAGAAAGACAAAAACCCGCTTGAAGAAAAGGTATTTAAATTATAATACGAGGGGACCATGGTATGAACCAAGTCCCAATTCAGGAAAATACACCGGTCAAAAATAATTTTTCTCTCTATAGAAAATGGCCAGTTTATTGTGGATTGCCACAATCAGATTTCTGATATGAACTTACTTTCCTTCTATCACCCATAATTTGAGAGAAATTACACTATTCACAATGCCAAACTGTTTAGCTATAGAGCTCTGCTATTATGATAACTAACGGAGGCTGAAAACATATACGAGTTGTGTTCAAAAATTAAAGGGAATGTTTTCATTTCACGGGCTTGGAGAGTCTGATTGTCAAAATTTTTTTTATTATGTTGGTGTACATGCCCCTGAAGTAATAAAACTTTCTGATGTTTTCATTGGGGACTTTGTCTGTGACAGCCACTAAGGAAAGACATGTTTTATGAGCTTGGCAATTTTCGTTTGTTAAAAGAAATGGATCAAATAATTTGTATCAAATTTTGCGTAAAAAATTAAATAAAGTGTAACAAAGTGTGTGAAATGTTAACAAAGGCCTATGGTGAGTCTGCTTTGAGTAAATCAAGAGTTTACGAGTGGTAAAAGCATTTCCAAGAAGGCCATGAAGACCTTGAAGATGACGAACGCCCTGGAGGCCCCAGCACATCAACAATCGATGAAAACATGGAAAAAGTGAAAGAAATGGTTATGAACGATCGCCGAATCACAATTAGAGAGGTCGCTGATGATGTTGGCATGTCGATTGGATCATGTCATGACATTTTTCCAATTTTTTGGGTATGAAACGCGTGGCAGCAAATTTTGTTCCAAAATGGCTTTCGCACCCTGATAATGCACCAGCTCACACTTCATTGCTTGCTCGTGAATTTTTGGCCAAAAACAATACTGTAATGATGTCCCAGCCTCCATATTCGCCAGATATGGCTCCGTGTGACTTTTTCCTATCTCCAAAAATTAAGAGAACCTTAAAGGGCCATCATTTTACAGCCGTAGATGACATTAAAAGCACACCCCTGAAAGAACTAAAGGCTATCTCAAAGATCGAGTTTGAGAAGTGTTTCGGGGATTGGAAGAAGTGCTGGCAAAAGTGCATAATCTCCAATGGGGGGGGCTATTTTGAAGGTGACAACATCAATGTATAAGAATAAATAAATATTATTGTCTGAAAAATTAAAATTCCCGTTAATTTTTTAACACACCTTGTACATGAGGAGGCAGGGGCGGCTTGTGCTCTTTGCTGATTAACTTCTTTTAATCGTTACTTTAATGCCTAATAATTTGGTATCCATTTTTAAGGCATTTCATTTCTAATGCATATGCATATATTTTCTGTGGGAAGATGATTTTCCAAAATATTATCTGAAGATGATATCCCAAAAAAGGCTTTAGTTGCTTTTCGCAGGAACATGCGATTAGTATTTTGAGACAGTTAAAAGCATTTAAACTGTAAAAACTGGGCTTGTCAATGATTACTATCTTGGGGAGACATGGTCACTGCCCAAATATTAAGTGACAATTAGCCCCTAAAAAAGATATATAATTTACATTTTAAGGCTTCACTTCATGGAATTGTTTGATGTCTACATTAAAGGAGTTTGTAATTTTCCAGACTGAAGGCCATGGAACATTACAAATTTATTTAATCTGAAAATATGGTTGAATTGATCTGGTTGATGGAAATTTGATTTAATTATATCATAAACTTTCATTTACAGGAAACATGTGGCTACTACATGAGGTAACTCTTTGATGGAGGATGCCATTGCAGCAGGTTTTACTGCATAATACCAAATCAATCAGGATATTAATGAGCATTAAATAGTAACGACTCTACTGCTAAGAACAAATAAAAACTAGGTCAAACTAAATTTGTATCAGCTCTGTGTGAGGAAGAATGTCATAACTCTACAAAGAATAGACATCCATCTGTGTCATATTTTTTGGTGAGAAGTTTTTCCATGGAAAGAAGGGTTTGAAAAGGTATTACATGTTAATTTGCATACATAAATCTTTTGAACAAATGAAAAACAATAGTATTAACTTGAGAAACCAATGACATAAACTGGTATGAGAAATCTTCCCTATATGGAACACATGCTCCTCTTTGTGAGTAAAATCATATTATAGAAGGAATTCATTCTGATCCTCAAAGAAGCAGGGTCTCCAATGAGTGAAATTTGACCCAAATGTTGACTGATTCAGAGAAGACACCATGAGAATCCATTTAACCAATCATGGAGAACTTGCTAGGCAGTGGCAAATCATATTACCAGCAATCACTATTAAAAAAATTGGGATCTCACAAATATATAAAGTATAATAATTAATTTTATCATAATCTGTTGCTGAACAAGGCAATCGGGTGGGTAGAACACACTATTAATATCCCATCATTTTGTTTTATTATTAATTTTCTGCAAAAATATTTAATTTTAGGAAATGAACTAAAGACTTGCAACTACAAGAAACTGCCTTCTGAAATTTCGGTGCAGTTATTGTAAATACTCGATACATATTACTACGAATAAAATTAGCATATAACCAAATCACCATATCCTAAGTATAATTAATATTCTTTATCCACTTACCTCCATTTTCCTAATTATATCCATTCCACTCAAAACATTTCCAAAAACAACATGTTTGCTATCCAACCTGAAGAAAAAGAGTAATAATTTATTTCAACACAACAAAATGCAAAAGGTAACTTCCTACAATATGATTTGAGCTTTGAAAAATGATAACATATTTTTTAGATAGTTGCACCTCATTTGAATAATTTCCAACTTTCAAAGTCTGGGGACATTTGGAGACAGCAGTGTTAAAGACCAATAATTCATAAGACAGTGACTTACCAATCAGTTTTAGCAGTGCAGAGGAAAAATTGTGATCCGTTGGTATTCGGACCAGAATTAGCCATGGAGAGCACACCTGCACCTGTATGCTTTAAAGTAAAATTTTCATCATCAAATTTCCGACCATAAATGGATTTTCCTCCAGTTCCATTATGATTTGTAAAATCTCCACCTTGACACATCTATCGTCAAATTGTTAAGGGAAGTGACATACATATAAAGTGTATAAAAGCAAAAAGTGGCACATAAAGTTTATCTTTTAGAGATGCAAATACTTATAGAGATGCTTATACTTACAGGGTTCATCCGGAAAATAAGTGTACTGAGCTCAGAAAAAAAAATTTATTACACTTTTACATATCTTAAGCTAATATTCCTCAAAATAGGACCCTTGTGAGTCGATACATTTGTTCCAGCGGCGTTCCCATTCCTGGAACGCTCCCGCGAAGGCATCATCGGGAACCTCTCAAAGACACGTCGTCATGGCCTCTTTGACGGCATCCAAAGTCCCGTATCGCGTTCCTTTCAAACTCCTCCTTATCTTCGGGAACAGAAAGAAGTCCGGTGGTGCCAAGTCCGGGCTGTAGGGCGGGTGCGGCAGCGTTGCCACGCCGTGCTTGGCCAAGAAGTCCGACACGACAAGCGCGGTGTGAGAGGGCGCATTGTCGTGATGCATCCGCCAGATGTTTTTGATCGCTGGCCGGAGGCGGGCGACTCGTTTTCGAAGCCTGTCGAGCACTTGGACGTAAAATGCAGCATTTACAGTTTGTCGTTCAGGTACAAATTCGTAGTGGACGACTCCCCTTTTGTCAAAAAAGACAATGAGCATCATAAACTTATTTTCCGGACGAACCCTGTATATGCATAGGTCACACATTCAGGGTAGAAGGGTTAATTCCCTTCCCTGTGAAACCTATGGTTTCCCAGAAAGTTCTGACATTGAAATCAAACAACTTAGTGTTCTTATTGGTCAGAGGATCCACACACATTTTAACACAGAACCATCTGCTTAGTAGCCAAAACATTTATCAATCATGGTACCAATTTACTAAACAAACTATGCTGTTACTTGCATGCAAAATGTTTGGATAAGGATACAAAATCAGGGATGATTCGGTGAAATGAGGAGCCTCGGTATCCAAAACCTTTCTCATGAGTACAAAGACACCGAAAATTTTCTGCAGTTTTTGGTACAACGTCGGCATGAAGCTGCATCACAATCCGACCAGCATTCTTGGAGCCAATTTTGATATCAAAATACACCTGCCAAGTAAAAAAAAAAAAATTGTGATCAAATCTAAGGTAATAAATATCAATATCCACTGCAAAAGAAATACACATTAATTTTATTGAAAATATAAATTAAGTGTGCACATATTTCAGAGAAACAGGAAGAATAATGGCAAAAAAAACTTTTTCTTCTCCAGGAATTCCCTAATTTAATTTGGTGTTTCATAACTTAGGGAATCAAATGATTATGGAACCAGCTCACTAAGATAACTCTGATAAACCATGAATTTGCCAAATGATATTAGTATACAGAGAGATCATTCATTATCCTCCCCAAAGTTTGAGGTAGTCCATGGCAACACTTCAACTTGCGACTCCAAACAGCATTAACAAAAACTATAAAAGTCCATTCTTTGTGGATTTTTTATCTGAAAACTTTGTATCCCCTTTGTAAATCCTGTATATTTCTTGACAAACTTCAGCACAAACCCATTCCATCTGCATTACAGATTTAAGATAACTGTGAAGCATATTCAGTCATCAAAGTGTGCAATTTTTCCAGAAATGGTTCAACGGTATCACTATAAGCACATATGAGACACTTCTATCATAAATGTTATGCCTACCAAAAAGCCACGGTCCACCACTACTTCCAGTGAATTTTCTCTATTTTTTTCCATTGTTGTCAATAAAGAATGTCAATGGCTCACAGAAAAAGATAACATACAACAAAGTCTAACATAATCATTTATTTTTTCTAGAATCCAGCATTTAAAAATATTTGCATGTTCATAAAATAATTACTAATTAATATTATTATTTCCTCTGATATTATTAGCAGTGGAGTCTGAAAAGGAACCCCGGAAACATTAAACTACAAGGCTTGCATTACAAGTATTGGGAGAAGTTTTGGAAAAAGGTTTCTTTCAGCTTTTGCTACAATGCCTCAAAATTCTTCAATAACATCCCTTGAGCATCGACACACTTTTACCAGAGGCTTTTCCATGACTCAAAGGCTACCTAGTAGGTGGATTCCAAAAGGTCCTTAAGGGTACGCATGCAAGGTTCTTTGACTGCACATAGGGCGGTGTCCTTTGAGGGTGGATTTCACTTTTGGGAATAAGATAGTCTGTTGGTGATAAGTGGGGACCGTAAAGGGGTCGATAAAACACCGCGATGGCATTGCAGGTCTTCGCAAGCGGACACTCAACTCTACTCTTGGGTGCCCGTCAAGACGTTTGGGATGAGTTTACCACAGATCTTTCACATCGCTAAATTTCCAGTGATAATGGTGAGCACAGTCATCTTATCAATGCCAATACAATCTGTGATCATGCACACACTTAAACAATGGTCTTAATTCAAAACTTTAAGTACAAGTTGTATGTTGTTATTGGTTCTTGACATCTATGGCTGACTGACCAGCACAGGGTTCGTCCTCCACACTCTCTCAGCCATCTTTGAAGAACTTGTGTCGTGCTTTCATCCTTGAACGTCTACATACATGATTTCCCCAGTCCAACACAAAGTTTGATGGCATACCTCTGTTCAACCATTTGCTGCATTTTGCACTTGCACCAAGTCACCCGGCAGGGGTACATTAAAAAAACAATCTAGCCTGAATGAACGATCACAGGCAATTGACGTGTGGCACATGCTGAAGGTCAGAAGCCACACCAACAAGTCTGTGTGGTGCTAGCTGGTAAAATCTTGTTCCCGATACTTTATATTCAGACCTTGTCTATTGTTGTTGTATTAGAAATTAATCATTAGATTTATCAATAAATTAATTAGCCATAGTGATTACATATTCATATGGAAAAATTTGGTAAAGCAAATACTAGGTTAATAGATCTTCTACTATACTTTCTACCTACATTAAAATATTATGATGGTACAACCTAAAAAAAATGGACTTGGTCATTATTACGGTCTACATTCCAAAATTAACCATAGGGAAAAATAAATATTGATAGTAATTTAGTAGAGGATTAGAATGTGGGGAAGAAAGTTGCGAAAACCTCAAAAAAAAATATATATCAAAATATGAATATAAAACTATGGAACATTAATTAAATAAATTACAAGGAAACTATGGATTACAGATGAGATGATTGAAGTAATATAAAATCATTTAATTAGATAATGCAATGAAAAATTTTAAAACTAGGAGGAAGGAATTACTAAGAGTTAAATAATAAAATATTGCAGGAAAGTAATGGGACAAAAGAAGAATGGCAGAGGATGCACTTTGAGGACATGGAGAGTTTACAAAGGAAGGGTGAAATAGGTGCACTGTAGAAGAAGGTGAAAGCACTGTCAGTAAGTTAGAAGGGAAGCTGAGGGCAAACAAGCAAACATCAGTCAGGAAAATTATAAATTTAACCAGGAAAAATTCAAGTGAGATGGAAGGGGTATATAGGGGATCTATACGGCAAGACATTAGGCTGGCAAGCTAAGACATAGGTCCAGGAATACTTGATTTTAGAGAGAGAAAGGTCTTTAAGGGAACTATAAACAAAAATAAGAACTTGGGGGTAGATAGTATCAAACTTCAGGATCTCGGACAATGTGAAAAGAAGAGTTTTTATGGGTTAATTCATAGGATTAACGAGAGAGGAATTTGACCAGAATATTTCAACTAATGTGTCAGTTGCCATCCCAAAAAAGGGAAAGGCAGCCATATGTGAGGATTATAGAACAACAATAAGATTGATTTAGCTCACGGCAGAGATAGCAGTCAGTATCAATAAGAAGATGAAGAGGAGTGCAAATGATTACCAGAATTCCCAGCCAAAAAGATTCACTTTTTCACTCCTAAATGTTTACTTTTAAATCCAGTTGCATTGGGCATTATGGGCTGCAGTATATGGGTATAACTTTGACCTATGAACACAAGCTGATTCACAAGAAAAAACTTACCATTAAGTATTTTTTCCCCACATTAGACATAGTAAATGGATGGCTTTATTAAAAATTTTGATCATATCACTGTTTTGAGTCAGCAGTATGGAACAGAGTTTTAATATTTGGCTGAGAGAACTTCCTATTAAATTCCCACATAAAAATCGTAAATGTACAAAATTTAGCACATTTAGTTACAACTCACATGTGTTGCTGCTGCGAAACTAAGACTCGTTAGGCTAACAGGGATGCTACTCCTATGCTAATGCATACACACATTGAAGCCCTACTTATAAACTCAGAATCAACAGGCATTCAACCTGAAGTAACAGGAGGGTGTCGCAAAGGCATAGAAAATGGCTGCTTTTAATATAAATTTTGATAATATCAAAATAATAACAGAAACTATGCATTGCATAAAACATTAAAATAATCACCTTGAGAGAGAATATTGTCATACAGTATTGCATTTAAACTTGAAGTTGTGAATTATGCTTCAGAATGGGGGAACATGGCAGCTGAGAGGCATTTTGGCCCTCCTCCAACTGAGAAGATGATATGAGAATAGAGGGAGCAGTGGGTGGATTTAGTAAATGCAGATAAAAGTAAAAAAATATATGTTCCTGTGCTCCTAAATGGTCAAAGCTTGAGGAACATGTTAAGAGCCGGATAATATGCCACAGGAAGAATGGGATTACTCTTACAATAAAACCGATGTTAATTGAAGCGAGAAACTAAACAATTTTTCTGGAACATCATTGTACGAAAGGTTAATGAAGAGAAATGGTCTGTTCATACACACTAGATCTATAATCAGACAAAAACTGCCACTTGAATATGGCAGAAAGGTTATAAGGCAACAACTCATGATCTCACAATGACAGGACTAATGAAACAGCTGTTGATTTCTAGTGTTTGTGATTGAAAATGTTCTCGCTTAAAGTGAGACTATCCTAATATCTTTTTAAAAATTCAAAATTAGCAATGTGCTACAAGGAAGTGACGATGAAATATTGTGAGAGAAAAAGAACAACCACAAAAAAATAACTATGGAAATGATACATCACCAAAGATGAAGAATTTCCGGGATTCTATGATGAATAAACATTAATATACGTGTAGCTGCTAATTTTTAATGTAGAAACTCAATTTTCTTCAAAAAGAGTTAACATCCTAATACTTTGATCCTTTTTTGTCTGATCAAAATATTTTTTTGTAAATTCTAATCTGAAAAATTACAGTGTGTCTTATGCAACATTCCTTCTTAAGGGCCCAGAAATACGATACTTGGAAAATGATCAATTTGGGTTCAAGAATGGAAGAGGTACATCTGATGCCAAAGCAGTGATGGGAACATTAACAAAAATTGAAGTAAAATGATTACAATGGGAGACATTTGTAAAGCTGAATCTTTTAACATTCCTAATTCCACAGTCATTATATTACCGTAGTTAAAGGCAAAATATAAGGTTTGGCTTGAATCAAGCTTTCTTATGGTCTCTTCATTTTATGAAGACCAATTTTTACTTTACCCAATTTGTAGTTGATTGTCATTTGGTCTTTTTATGAGTTTAGTGGCTTTTTTGAAAGTCAAGTGATTTTTACATTTATAAGCTTTATAACACCGAAAAAAAAATAAATTATGGGAAAATTCCATACGTTTAGAAAATCAAAATGGTGGTTTCAAACAAAACGATTACAATATATTCAATGCCGCCATTTTTTATTAATAAGCTGAGTTGGAGATAATTTTTTTATCATACACTTGGAAATACAGCTTGGAAATGAGGTAATTGAAGCAAGATGATTGTTGAATATTGGAGGTTTTTTAAGATGTGGGTGAAGAGAAGGATGGAATGAGTAAAATGGATGGAAAAGAAAACAAACAAGGAGGTACTAGGCACGGCTAGGGAGAAGGGAGGATTGCCAGGAGGAATTCAAAGGAAGCAGAGAAGGCGAATGAAGAATATTAGGCAAGGAGGAAGAGGGATGAAATGGAGATAGAATATATGTGGTGCGAGGTCAGTTGTCTTATGGGCAAGACCAAGAAATGTAAGGTGTTTAGTCTGCATATATCCAAACCTCATAAACCAGTAGACTACCAAATCATTACCCTATAACTACATATCAAAATCAAAATGCTAGGTTGGCACTATACATGTAGACTGGTTTGAATATCTAAAAATCAAATTTGAACAGGGTATTCAAAAGGAAATGGAATACTTCATAGGCAAGAGTATCTCTGATCCACTCATATTTTTATAATCAATGATTGAAAAAAATTACTAACTGAATCTAAATGAGTAATCAATACCCTCCAACATTGAGATTCCATGTTCAACCAATTGAATTATTTAAATTTCCATAATACAAACAACAAAAACAAAGTCTCATTCTCTCTTCCAAGTTTTTTTTTACATGACAGTGCTTGTTATGGTTATAAACAGAATGAATAATTTCAACTAAAAATATTAAATTTTGCTATTCATTTCTGTCATTGTGACATTTATTTTTATTAGACATTATTTTAGTATTATTTTAAGAAAAATATTTCTTTTTTTCAAGACTTTAAACCATACTTTAGCCATTCATTTCATATATACTGACCCCTGATTTTTCTTATGCACATTTTGAGTTTTCCCTGATTTTTCATCCAAATGTCCAAATCTGACTAGGGAATTTTTGTGAAACATCCACAAAATTTGGCTAATATCCTGATTTTTCCCCAAGTTTTGAGGATATAAGCGATTCCCAACTTTTTCTCAAGCTTACCGCCCGAGTGGCCGACCAGAATAACACAAATATGCAATGCATACTTTATTTTTCACAAAATTGATTTCATAGTGAACAACATCAGTGATAATGTTCCATCATAATGAACCATAGAAAAATGTTTGAAAGAAAAAATTACATTGCTGTGACATTTCAAAAAGAAACTTCATTGATGTGACATCTCAAAAAACCTTTTCTTAACCAGTTCACAGAAGTATCTTCTTTTTCAGTAATCTAGTTATCAGTACCTTAGAATGCAATCAACTGATACAGGGTTTAAACAACCAAGTAGCTCAAAATGTATGAGGGTGTTAATAATAATTACTAGGGTAAGTCAATAAATAACACACACAACTGGATAGAGGCAATAACCATCAAAGTAACTACATGAAATTTATTTCACTTTTCCAAATATTCACCCTGTACCTTCCCACTCATCCCATCTTTTTACAAGTCCTTAAAAGTAGGTAGCAAAGAAATTTTTGCTTGCTGCCGTAGCCATCGAGTAACCTCCTGGACTTCGACATGGTCATTTTCAAAATTTCAACCACCCAAATGATTTTTCAGAGGCCCGAATGGTTGAGTATCACAGGGGGCTATGTCGGGAAGACATGGGAGATGTTGCAAGCATTTTTAACAAAATCTTTGTTACAGCTTCTACATTTAGCCTTGCTGACGTTAGCGACTTAATTATTGATACCCTCGTAAAATGGCCAGTTGCTAATAAAAAAAAATGAAGATGACCACAGCGCTAAATTGAAAAATGTCATACCCTGGTCCCAAATACAAGCAAGTAATTATAAGAACATTCTTAAGAAAGATACTTTCAATTACATATGCTATGAAACCTCCCTCTCAAATAATTTTGTCAGTTATAGCAATCACAGCATTACCCTTATCAAAGAATTATCTTTCATATTTATTTAAAAAGATAAATATAGAAAATCATATTGCGCACCTGTGGCTTTGGCTTCTTTCCTGAAGATTGGGGACTAATTTCTTCCTCATTGCTGGCCTTAGTCTGTAAATTAAGGAAGAATTTGGAATTTAACATAAGTAGAGATATTAAAAATCACTTCAAATACCAAGAAATATTAAAATATAGGCCTCAAACTGGTGATGTAGATTAAAAAAAGACTAAACTATAAAAGAGAAAAGTTACCAAAGGAGACAAAGGTCCTCATACAAAACTAACGAGAAACATATAAAATGTGTCGGTGCAAACAGAGGAAAAATTTCATTCAACCAAAATGAACCAGTTCATTGTCTTATCACAGGTAAGGATAGAGGGGTAAGCGTACAAACTTTTCCCTGTTACTAACTTTGTAATCCCTGTCATTTAACATCTGGGGTTTCATTTCGAGGCAAATTCTTTTATGCTTTCCTACTCTCATCACAAAAATTGAAACACAAACTTCTGTGTGACAACTCTGCCAAAAGCTTTAGGTACACTTAGAAAACCTATCCAAATGAACAGACCTTACCTAATACATGCAAGAAATCTCACTCTCAAGGACAGTTACGAATGGACTAACTTGATGTTTATTCACATGGGTTCATGTCAAAATTTCAGTTCTCCAACGCAAATGATGTTTTTCAAATAAGTACTATTCGTTTCTCATTCATTTCTAAATGAGTCGCCCCCTCTACTCACAGAAAAATTTATCCTCCAAGCAGATTTATTGAGAAATTTAAAAGGATAGGATACAGCAATTAGAACAAGGAACATAAGAGGAAGCTTATTACAAGTTACGTCATAGAAGCTGGAATTTAAAAGAAGGAATGAGACATATGACCTTGAGACTGAATGAACCCCCACCCTCAAAGTTTTTATCATGAATTTCAAATTTTGCCTTGTTGTAGTCAAGTCTTGGCAGTTGTAGTCACTCCCATAGCAAGAAATAAATATATTAACCGGCAGTATGCATACACGTTTTTGTTTGGTTTTTTTGGAGGAGGCGACCGACAGCTAAGGTCATTTGCACTATTAGGGATTGGTGGGAAAGGTAGGGTGGAGAGAAACCAGGCGTTGGCATTAGCCTACTCTTGTCGAAAGGCGCCAAGGTGACCACAGTTTAACGTCCCATCAGACGGACGGCGTACTCACCCAAAGTACTCTCTACAAAGCACCTCAAGTAGGGATTGGGACACCACTGAAAAAATATTTGTTGTCTCCAGGCTTTGAACCCGACCTTCGCAGTGCGAAGCCAGTACGTTAGCCTCCATACCATTCCGATCCCCTACATACTCGTACATGCCTAATATCAATAACGTGGTATACATATATGTTGTGACTATAATTTGGATTCATAGTATCATAAAATTCAGCTTAGGTAAAAACATGTTGAAGAAGCCTCGTTTTATATATTACTAAGTATCATACGCACCATGAATAGCATATGTTGCCAAGATCAAGAAATAGAAAATTATGCATTGAAAGACAATACAGCATGGCTTCTTTTCTTATTAGTAATTTCTGATCTGAACATTGCAACATTGAAATACCCAATTACATTGCATTACTATATCAACATCACTTACATACAGGGTGCAGCAACACAACTTCATTTTTTTTAAATCATTATGCATTTGAAAAATGGAAGTTATGTTGCCGCACCCTGTAAAAAATAATGCCACAAAATGAGCACTATATAATGTTGTTTTGAGAGATGTCAAAGCATTAACATGAGTCAAACATTAGATTTTCTTACCTCCTCTACTTCACTCGAGGACTTCTCGGTCTCTTCCGACCCACGAAGAGTTTCCCCAGCATGCACTCGTAACCATGTGTCATCAGACCATACAGGCTTGCTTGAACCTTCCTTGATCTTCTGCGGCTTTGCCAAATTGACTCTAATTGTCCGACCAAAGAGCTCAGAATCATTCTAGGATATAAAAATTGAAGATTTTTCATTAGCCTCATTGCTGGATATATTCTCCATCTTAGTATACTGATATGAAAAATGACAACTTCAACAAATCATTTATGCAAAATTCATGACTATGCATTCATGCATAGAAGAATGCTTTTGACAATACCAAAAGATTTTTCAATTACTGGCATAAGATGTTTCAACTACTGGAAACCCTTGGCTTGAATTACAATGACACAGAAATAGTCTACAACTATACAATAGTTGTCAAAGGGTGAATGACAGATGAAAATGAAACAAGTGAAAATAAGTAATGGGTTAAGGATGCAACCTCTCACCAGTAATATTAAAAAATAAATAGAAAAAGAATCAAAGAGGCATTAAATAAATAAGGGTAAAAAAGAAGTTAATATTGTTGCTTGATTACATATCAGTAATCACCAAAAATCCAGGAGGCCAACAACCATTATTAAATTCAATTAAATTTCAATCAATTCAATCAGTTATATCAATAGATTGAGTACTGAAGAGAAACAATATGAAGGAGAACATAATTAGATGACAAATATCTTGGCATGTATTTGAGAGAAGGAGGGTCACGATAGTCCAGGGGGTAGAGCGTTGGACTACTGACCGGAGGGCATGGATCTAATTCCCAGGCAAGCCACTCTGGGCACCTGCAGCTCCACCCAAGCTATGTGATTATTCCGGTACCAGGTGATCCTGGGAAACCATTAATTAATTAAAAATAGCAATTTTCCACAAAATAAAATTTAATGCCACCGGTTTCTATGTTACTACATCATTATCAGGTGATGATGTATAGTAACATTGAAACCAGTCACATTAAATTATTCCAAGAAACTGCCGGAGATGCCGTAACAGTAACTTTTAACGGAGTCATCCGCTGACATGCATTTCAATGCAATAATTTCAGAGTGTAAAAATATCCCGGTCACGGAGAATGATTTTTACACTCTGAAATTATTGCATTGACATTAAATTATATTTTGTGGAAAATTGCTATTTTTAATTAATCATGATATTCCACCCTATCACACCTGAAACATCTCTTTTTACTGGGAAACCATACCTGGGATAGGAACTGGCCCCCCTATCTTGATGTATGAATTTCACATGCCGTCGGGCTTAGTACTGGGTGAACTCTACCACCATCTACCAAACCTACCTTTGGGTTGATAACTGTGTTTATGGTTTTTATTAGAGAGAAGCTGCAATCACACAGTGAACAGGAACATGAAGTGACAGGAGTTCAATAAATATTAAGAGTAGTTTAAGCTAACTCAATGTGTACCATGAAGAGTCAAATATTATCCTAAAAAAAATAAGCTTACAAGCAAGAAAGCAATACATTCATTATGTACAGCTATGTAGTGTACACTCTATGTGTGGCACACTGTGGTTCAGAGAAATAGACCGATGAAAAATAAGACCAGATAAGAATAGGAGTCTTCAAAACCCGGCTCCAGAGGTGGATACTAAAGATTAAATCCATAGATAAATTTGTAAACGAGTACAAGAGAAAATCTATTCAAATAAAGACAATAGTGGGGAGTGGGATAGGGTACCACATAACGAAAAGAAGAATTAGAACAAGTGGACAAACTTTTAAACCATATCAAAATGGTAGATCTCTAATGATGGCAAGTGAATGGATATAGAGCCCATGATAAAATTCCTTTTATAATAATGATGACAGTTAAACTGATGCTTTATTATATATACCTATTAGCAGCCCTAAAAAGCAAGCCAGCAACACAATTTTATTCTCCACATTAAGTTTCATTCTGTTTTTGATGTGATGCAACATTAATACTTTGTTTTTATCCACAAGCCCAGTTTATTTTTTGAATAAATTGTTTACCAGGCAGCAATTTATTTGCATCGATATATAATTAGGAACTTCTTTTCCAATATTGAAGAGATTACAAAAGCTAAAACTGATCAATGTGTAAGATACCAATATTTGAATAATAGAAAACATATCTTTCCAAATTCAAATAACCTGAATTTCATAATTTATTTTGCGTACATTTATATTTACGAATGTAGCCAACATTTAAACAAATACTTCTAGGAATGCCTAATCTTGCAGGAGATAGTAGAAAATAAAATAGTTCATCAAGTCTTGGTATCTAAAATCAAAATGAGCTATTTATCAGTCATTTCTTATTATGTCACTGAATATACGTAGGACTGACACTATCAACGAGATGTTCCTTGGGATCCTTTGGTTCATCCATTTCTTGTAGCAGAATCGAACAAGCAACATAATTTCTTACCATATTGTCAATGGCCGCAGCAGCATCTTCGGCTGATTCAAATTCGACGAAAGCAAACCCTCGATGGTGCTCAGTTTCATAATCCAAGGGTATTTGAACATCAACGATATCTCCAAAAGGAATGAAGGCTGCATGAAGAACTTTTTCGTCCACTTCCTCCGCTAACCCTCCTAGGAATAGAAGAGATGGTGATTACAGTAATAATAGTAATTTGTCGGGTAAATCTAGGATTCAGTTTTATATTTACCAACGTAAATGGTCCTTTTAGGATTAGTCGACATATTGATTTACACGAATAAGAAATCAAAACTGAAGCCAACTCAGGAGCTAATGGCAAAAAATAATTTTATTCACTCCCAGTGTTAAGTATATTATTACTCTACCATATCAAAAAACAACATTATATTTTAATATCACTTGACAATAAGTGCGGGAACAAATTGAAGCGATCTTAACCTCGACTTGTTGATTTAATTATAGATGGCGGCATTAAGTATATCGTAATGGTTTTGTTTACAACCGCCTTTTTGATTTTCTAAACGTATGGAATTTACCGTAATATATTTTTTTCGATGTCGGAAGAATGGTATATATTACTGTGTTCTGTTATAGAGCTTATAAATGTAAAAATCACTTGACTTTTAAAAAAGGCGCTAAAAAAAGACCAGGTGACAATCAACTGCAAATTGGGTAAAGTAAAATTTAGTCTTCGTAAAATAAAGACATCTTAAGAAAGCTTGATTCAAATCAAACTTTATTTTTTGACTTTAGCTCTGGTAATATAATGACTGTGGAATTTGGAATGTTAAAAGATGCAGCCTTACAAATGGTACCCGTTATAGTCATTTCTGTTAATGTTCCCATTACTGCTTTGGCACCAGATGTACCTCTCCCATTCCTGAACCCAAATTGATCATTTCCCAAGTATAGCATTTCTAGGCCCTTAAGAAGCAGTGTCGCATAAGACACTGTAATGTTTCAAATTAGAGTTTGCAAAAAAATGTTTCGATCAAACAAAAAAGGATCAAATTTTTTCAATGTTGACTCTTTATATGAGGAAAATTGAATTTCTACATTAAAAAATTAGCAACTATACGTATATTGACATTTATTTACCATAGATTCCCGAAAATTCTTTATCACTGGTGCTAAATCATTTTCACAGTTATTTTCACTGGGGTTGGCCCTTTATGCTTACACTTCTTCACTTTCATGTAGCCAATGGCTAATTTCAACTTTAAAAAAAAGACATTGTGATGTCTGCTTTTAACTTTCCGACCGGACTTGGTTAAAATATTCCAGTCAAAGTAATTCATATTATTAATATTGTGGCGCAAAAAGTAGAACATTGGGTTCTGAATGCCAACTTTTATCCATCCATTGTAGTTGGCTTGATTCTTTGAGGAAAAATGTGGTAGGAACTTCTTTGCAATCTCTATCTAGCACCATCTTTCATGGTGTGAGAATTCTACATTCTAAATGGCTTTATATAATTAGCCCAAGGTTATGCCTACTCCATATGCCAAACTGTGATAGGTGACGAATAACCTTATCCCATGCTATTGACTTTTAGGTGAAGTCAAACTCCTCATGTGTTTTTTCACTATCTTTCAGCAGCCTGGTATTTTTTCTCACACTTAAATATTTATGAATCGATAATAGAGTTTATAGATTAAAGTAAAATTTCTAATGATTAAAAATATAATAATATTATTTATGTAAAATTAAATAAATGATTCTTCAATTATAAACAGTTTATTTTTACCATGAACAAACAACAAGTCTATTTACAGTTCGTAAGTGTAGATATTGCATTTACAAAAGGGATTATTATTTCATGTATGTCATAACAGAATTATTAGGCAGTATTACACAAGTATGTTACATTTCCATGCTCCACTAAAAATGCCTCACAGAATACTTTAGATGCATACATTAATTTAATTCAGGCAATTTACCAACAAATTTATTTTGGAGGACTAACATAATTTGCAATCCCTTTTCAAAAGATGTAGTCCTTTTTCTTGATATTACACAGAAATGCCTAAATTTTAGATAACAAATCCATAAAGCCTAATAAAAAAATAAGCATATACACCTACCTCTATCACTGTTAAAAGAGCATTTCAAAGAAAACTCACACTGGTTAAGTCATTTAATTTTTATGCAAACATTAAACATATCAGTACCATTAAAAATTAACAACTCCATTCTAAGTATATTCTACAGCAAAGTAAAAAAAGATATGCATATTACTATATTTCACCAATGTTCAATAAACCCAATAACAGTTAACTGTGTTTGTCTTTTTAAAAGACAGACTAAAAGTGTTTGCCATCTAGTATGAGCCCCCATAAGATTCATATTTCTTTGAATTGGCAGGCTAAATAAAGTTCATAAATCCAAATATTTGAACATTTTCATTAGTGAAATTATTAAGTAAGTCTGGAAACCTACCTATCAAAAACAGCATGTATAAATTAGAAACCATTTTATGCATTGATACAGTTAATAAATTGGTAAACATACTTATACATATAACCTAAAAACACCTTCAACATCCTTTCAGGCATATAATGTATTACAAAAACTAGAATCCATTAAGTGGCTAATTTTAAAGATCCCTGCCTGCAAACAAAAAAAACAGCAGATATATGAGATAACACAATACATATCTGCGCTTATTGTTTAAATTTATTGTTATGTATCAGTTTCCAATTAAATGTTCAGTTGTCATACTGTATTGGCATTAAATAGCAGTAGAGCATGGATATCTCCATGGCAGATTGACTTTTTTTTATAACAGTACAGCCAAAATTTACTATTCTAAAAGAGCACACTTTTCCAGCTTATTGTGTTTTGTTTAAAAATTTGGAGAGTTTATTCCAATTAAATGCAAAGTAAAACCATGGATGCTCAGGTCTCAGCTCACATCTACTTCTGATTTTCCATTGTTATCCCAATTTTATTGTCAATATGGGGTAATTAATGCACCCAGAGCATCACATTTACAAATTACAACTCACATTAATGGTAATAATATAATAATGTTACCACCACACGGATCCTATCTTTTAAACAAATATATATATTATATATTGTACAAAAAAATATCACAAAAATATTAACATACATACATATCACATCCAATGAGGTTATTTTGTAATCTGTTCTAAACTTTATATTAGAAAACATATGCCAGCTCTTCATTATTGTCTCATAAGATTGAAAAATGTCCAAAGATATAACTAAATATCACAACAGAGTGGATGTCAAGGCATGAATACAAATTTCAACACTTGTGGAACTATTTCTAAATTATTCAAATAAATATAGTTAGATCGGTCTATGCAAATGTACGCTGTAACTCAAGAGATGCAGAACACTATGCTATTTCATTTATTTTATGATACATGCACCATAATGCTATAATTATTTCATGATTGATCTCAGCTTCGTTTATTCTTTTATTAGCCAATTTTATCTTCACAGCACATGAAGCTGAGCGACCTCCGACCTTACACATTCATTATAATTCTATCCTAGGTCTTCATTCTTCATCAATTAAACTGTACACTATTTAAATACAACCCTTTGTAGACATTAGCCAACACTGATTAGCAATGATAAAACCTTTCTAACTATCAAAATTAAAACTCTTGCTTCTGTGAACAACTATAAGATTTCTTTAGTTCTACAACAAAATTAGGGTCACACAAAATTAGTGAATAAAACAAAAACATTTTATTTTACAGTGATACTACATTTCTTATACTTTTTCATAATAATTTTTACCAAAAAAAAACTCTATGAGAACTTCATACCAGTTCATACGTGATCCACTTTTTCAACAACATTGAATTGGAGCTATTGCAGATTATTTTACATTTGTGTTAAGAGGGAGAACTTCATGATTATTTTAATTATCACTAGAATTCCAAATATTGGGTTCATGGAGGTTTTTGCTATTCACTATATGTGCTTTCTGATGTAGGAATGCATAATCAGCAGTCAACTTATAATTAGCAACATTGGGTAAAGGCACCAATTTTCTCTCAGGTTAAACAGACTTTTATTTCTGAATAATAAGTTAATTTTATTGACAAAAATAAGGTTAAGGCAAGGTAAAAGTAAGATAAAAATATGGTATGTGACACATTAAAACTAAAAGTTTTAATAATGTATCACTTACAACAGAGGCAAATGCAAGCAAATATAATATTTTTGATTCATCATCTTCCAAAAGGTGTTAAAAAATTTTATCATACTAAATAAAAAGAAAAGATTCACATATAAATTTTTTTTAAATATGTGGCAAATTGACTATTTGATTTTGAGGCATTGAAATTCATCGAAAAACCTATTGATGGTGATATTGTGAAATTTATCTCAGAATATGTTGTGTGTGATTTGAAGAAATGGCAATTAAAGCCAATGATTTCAATCATCTCAATCATACAACAAATTGGCTTCAACTGCTTTGGTATCAGACTTAAACATCAGACAGTCTATAGTTGGCCATAGCATGGTGTTTATATGTTTTTTTCCCATTTGTACAAGCAGAGAAATTTTCATTCATAGGGTATGCATAGTTTAGACATTCGTTCCATTGCATTGTATTGTGCTGAATTACATTGAGAGACTAATTGAATTCATTATAAATGATTAAATCAACTGCTAAAATTATGAATAAACCATTATGGTGTGATGCATTTCACTTCTATATTCACATTTCAAGGTCAATTTTATAAAATTGTTTTCAATCACATAACAAATCACATGAATTTGATTGAATTAATTATCACTAAGATTCCATAAACTAACTTTCTTTGAGAACTCAAAACTGTTTTTATACAATGTATCTGAATGTGATTATTTGGGAAATCATTGAATTAAAAACTGAAAATTCCATTTTCTTTATTATGTCCTGAAAGTCCATGAGAAATATAATAGTGATGGTGTAACTTTAGGTGATGTAACTCTTGTATGCATATCAATTCTTTACACTTCATAGACTTTGTAAACAGAAACTTCACCATTTATTGATTTATAAAATAAGTAAGATTAACTAACCACTACAAGATTTATGAAAAGGAGAGTTGGCCATGTAAAGAAAAAAAAAGAAACTCTTCGAGAGAAGTGATACCAATACAATTTGTCATGATAGAATGCAAAAAATACATATTGATCCCTAGTAGTAAATACTAATGGAAAAAAAAGTGTTGCAACTTATGTAAACTCTAGTTCTGTGCTCACATTTAAAATTAGTAGGTATCTATCACAGTTTTAATACTGCTTAACTAGTAGACATGATCATAATTGAATTGATAACAAGAAACTATTTGTTTTTTTCTGTTTTAATATCCATTAAAAAGAAATCAATTTGCATTCAATCTAATATTATAAAGAAATATCATTGGAAGAACTGAATATAAATGCATATCTGGCAACTATCCTTATTTAATATAAAAATGTGACAGCCAAGAAACATTTTTATGCTTCAAATGGTACATAATATGTTGTGGTATTAATCACACAGTATGAAATGATTTTATTATCTGTTTCTGATATGGATATATACGATATGATAAATTTCACATGAAATTATTTTATTGCATTGGGTCCTTTCTTAACTCAAATGATATTCATTGTAATGATACACAGTTTATTTTGATTAGATTTGTCTAAAAAAAATTAATGAACTAAATTCAAAACTAAAAATGTAATGCCTTTTAAAAATATTATTTATATTAAGAACACCATGAATAATCAATGATAATCCAACCATTTTTTCCCCAAACAACATACAAATGCATGGAAGAATATCTGAGTTTCCTGGTGTTTTATACCAAAATTTTCTCTGAGAAAATTTCTCCTAAAATTAGCCATCATCTTACATCCCTGAGTTAAACATTTTCTAAGTTGCACATATAGTTAAGTGCACCACATATACTTGTGTAAGCCAGGACTTAGTGAATCCTATGCGCCCAATATTTTGGCTGAAATGAAGGGAAATTAGACTTTGGCAGTTGGTATAATTTAATCCTTTGACAATCTAATGGGCTCATTTCAATGGCTTTTTTATTCCCAGCAGGTCTACTTAGCAACTATCACAAGGTGGCAACTGGACATAACCCCCATATACTACATATTCCAGCTATCCTATACATACATGAATGCATATGTGCCTGGCTGTAACTCATGTAATTGCTCCTAGGTCATCTTTCCTTTCTCAATATCATTACCTTGAAGGTCATATCAGTGAATGAACTACCGCAACATGTAATTTGATACCAATTTTGCCAACATTTTTTATGACCACTTCAGCTTGATACCACATTATTCTTCCTAATACAGCATATTCACCAGTTAAGTATCACAATATATTATTTTTTGAGTAATGATAGAAATTACTTTTTATAAATTGGATAACAATGGATTGATACTTGAACTGAACTGCCTGAATAAAAAAATGAACTTTGAAAGGACTTTTGCGTGAGGATTCTCTTGAAAGGGGCAGAAAATTTGATATGGTTTAAAAAAAAAGTGTGGGTAAAAAGGGCATTTTGAAAAATAGAAAAGAAACTGATTAAAATACATTCTACAGGAGCATAAGTAGTATTTTTACTATTACAGATGGGCTGCCTACAATTCATGCTGGGTTACGATTGATTATTTATGGTGAAAATTTTAGAAAATATGTATGCATTAAAGATGCCAAAAATGAAATGTAATTTTCCCATGAAAACAAGTTAATATGATCATTAACCCAAGCGTTGAAAATGGAAAGAGTTTTATTTCCTTCAACAAAATGCTTCATGAAAATTGAGATTAAAGATAAACGAAAAATGAACGTATACTCCAACTATTTTCTGTTAAGTGCCACTCATACTCATTTGTGCAAAGTATACAGAATAGAATTTTTACCGCAGAGCAGTTTAATATATGCAAATATTTTGGGCAGATCCCACAAACAGAAAGGCTCAAATAAATAGAAGGGA
Source organism: Hetaerina titia (assembly GCA_037158775.1). Lineage (NCBI taxonomy): Eukaryota > Metazoa > Arthropoda > Insecta > Odonata > Calopterygidae > Hetaerina > Hetaerina titia. The sequence goes on along the minus strand of CM073776.1, from coordinate 50,297,582 downwards.
TAAAGATAACTCTTAGATAAACAAACTACTATGGAAACTTCTCTCAAAGAAAAAAATTCTGAGGAGATGTACACATAGCTTACAGGGTGCCTGGAACCAATAAATTAGTATGTAGGTAGATATAAATTTGTTGGCTGTGTTTGCGATTTTTTTCTCTTATGCAAAACGAATGCTTCAATCCTATGCAGACTTTGACATAAAATTACTGTAAAGAGACAAAAAAATTACTAGCCACATTCCTTTCCATTCAAACTATTTTATTCCCTAGTTTTCTGATACCAGACACGCTCAGAATAAACCAGCATTAGAAAAGATCACAGTAACTAAGCAGTCGAGAAACATTTGCTGTCAATTCTATTCAACGTTATTAGGCAATTTAAAAAATTGCATATGTATTATAGTGATATGGTACCTTTATAACCATAACAGACAAACATATCCTGCCATTTAGTTTGGCTTATCATTTCATATCATGGCTATTGTAGAGACATAGCTTTCATGCCCTATTGCCCAAGTTGCATGTGTCAACCAAATCATGTCACAATGAAATACAACAATAAAACTATGAAATGTATTAAAGGGATTAAAAAAATGAATGCATTTCAATCAAAATTGAGATAGCAACAATACTTCACTTCAAACCTCAATGCATAATTCTGAAAAATATGGAGTTACCTAGTTCACTAGGGACAAAACTATTCACAAATGAATAGTTTTGTCCCTATCTGAAGTCATCAGTAATTTCAAGAAGGTAATTAACTGAAAATAAATTACATTGGAGAGATAGCCCCTGCTTTACGTTCCTAATCTTGTCATAGATTGAAATGTTGTCCATTTCTTTTTGTGCAGATATTTTTTCACTTAAATAGCATGAATAAAGCTCACCACATCAAACTATCAATGTGGTAAGGTTCCAAATAACCTGGGTCTCATTTTTGCTATAGAAAGATAGTAGCCAAAAACTGATAACCATAGTTATGGTTTTCACTGATGAATTTTGTTGCATTAGAAATATAAAAAGGACACTATTAGTGCCTCAGAAATTACACATATCCTAATATTTTACAGGGTTATGCATTTGGGCACCATCTGCTGTCATTCTCGTGACAATTGACATTTTAAAACAGCAGTCACATTATTACTATCATCATATGATATTTTAAATAAAAAAAATGTGTCAGTGGAAAAACACTGTCAAGTCTCTGTGTTCTATTGTCATGTATGCATTGCTGAATGTTCCTTATCAACGTGCATAAAATCTATGATTTATAAGTGTGTTATCATAGACAACTGCAGAACCAACTTGCTCAATGCTCACTCTAAGAGGATGAAATCCTTTCAGAAATGAATGCCAAATAGTTAGTGACATTCAAACCAATATAGATCAAGAGGTAATTTTGCACACATTCTAAATAAAAGGGACATTACACGCATTTCATTCACATTATCTAATAATGATAAATAATAAAATCTAAATCATGGCCTGGAAATATACTAGAACACAAATATACTGATTTTTATCATAGTAGCTGGTACATGAATCAAAAAATGTGATGAAGTGGTTTTTTATGATAATTATAAAATTGTCTTAAAACAAAAAAAAAATATTTTTCAAAGAGACAATTGAACTGGACCATCTTTGAAAGTTCTTAGGTTTCAACAGATATTACTTTTCAGAATGAGTTATCAATTATTGTCATGTTGAAAACAACATTAGCAAAGAAAACAATTATTATATTTATATACATAACATATTGCTCAAAAAGCAATTTTCACAAAGATTTCGTATCTTAATTCATGCAAATGCAGTGAACACCACATTTTACAAGTACACCACCATCTTATTTGGAGTTTGTTTGATAAGTAAACACTCATAAAATACTATGAAAATACAACCAACAACAGTAAAAACTTCTCAATTTAATTTATCTTGTTTCCTCCATGTGGATGAGAAAACAATAATTTTAAAACATCTAGAAAAATGCATGGATGACATTTAAAGTAAAAATTTGACAAATTTCTATTCCTTTGAAATTTAAACTTCATTAGGATCAATTTGGCTCCCAGAAGAGAGCTTCCACTTAACTCTTCAAAGGCAAGTACTTTTTCAGCCTCTCTTTAATTATTGTCTTCATCACTTTTTGGAGGATGACAAGTTGGTGATAATTGAATGCTTCCCTCTCTTAGGAATAAAATGATAGATAAACATATCGTTAAACCTCTGTAATACCTTTAACCAAATTTGATGATACCTCAATGGAGCAACATCTGCACTGTAAGAAATCTATTTCAAGTGGAAAATTTAGATTCACTTAGATCCAGTTGAGGGCAGTTATGCTCCTTACCACTTCTTTAACTTTCAAATATTTTATAATAAGAAATCTTGAAATTTCACCTGAAATTTCACCGATGATACAAACTAACCAAAATGGCAATAAAATTATTCTGGAAAGTGGAATAATACAAAAACCACTAGTCAGTGAGATTAAGGCACTCATTGCACCCATTTTACTTTAGAATGCCATGGTGGTGCCAAACAAAACTGCATTTGATATTTATTGAAATTTGCATTTTCAATGATTATGTATGCCAATTCATACCAACTGCTTAATAATTTACTCCCCATAAAGAAATCTAGAGTAAATTACCAAAAAAAAAAGTTTACTTGAACCACAATCCATTTCCTTGTTTGTTGCAATCCTCAAGTATGAATAGTACAAATACACTAACTGGGACACTAAGTTAGGACAAGAACACGAAAAAAAATTTTTAAATATATTTTCACCATGATGTAAAATCGATAAAATATCACATTCAATACGAAATGAGATAATTTTAAACTATTGTGTGAATTAGCAATGAATATGTAAACATAGCTATGGCTCTACCAACAACTTACTGATAGAATCAAAAAAGCACTCTGACAAAGTTGATGAAATAATGTTTGAAGAGTGGGCAAATTGTCAGCCCAAGTGGAATATCCTAAATAAAATGTGACTTCGTGCATGCCGAAAGAATATAATTTTAATTGACTAAAATGGTGAAGGAAGATATTTTTAAAACATTAAAACATCTTTAAATACCTACTTAAAAATCTACTGGAAGGAAAAAATCCTATATTATGAAGCCTAATTTCCATTTCTCATCACATAACATAACATCTGCAGCAATGCAGAAAATGATAAAATAAAAAAATTATTATGGGGGCATGGAGGAGGATGCTTATAAAAAGAGAGTGCTGGTATTGATATGTACACACTCATGAACATTTGAAACCCCTTCATAAATAGCCTCATCTCCAGGTTCTTAGCAGCCCTTAAACAATTCTTCCAAATCAAACTTTGAAAATATTCTGTATTTACATAGCTCACACTCACTCAACAATCTATCTCTAAAAAACAAACATAACAGATGAGCAATTCATATTATTTAAAATACTGACTGAAATCAATGACTATGGTGCTACATTCTAATACGCTAACATGTTGGCAAATGCAAATACTACTTTAAACAATGATTTGTGAGCTCAGGAACCTCTTCCAAAAATTATACTTCACAGTTGGTTTTTTCCAAATTATTTTCAACTTGAATGTAATTCCTTTCAAACAAATAATAGATAAAATATCATATTTGTTTTTGAGAGAGTGAGGGGAATTTAAAGCCCCAACAGTTTCTTTTGCTTGTACAGAATATAGCAATGCAACAACCAAATATAATGCGTTAACATTTGTACACTTTGAATTTGAAGTCATAATAAATCTATTACAAACACCTTCCTTAGACTTAGTAAGTACAGAAAAATCAACAAACAACCAAACTGTTGGACATGGAAGGTGATTGTCCCTGCTTCTTATATCTAGCTCAACTTTCCTTATGGCTAAGTGTCATCATCTTCATCTTCTTCACCATCTGGAGGTCGAGTTGGACAACAGAGACCCTCTGAGCCATCCTCCCGAATACAAAACAGCAAGGTTTCAGCCATGGTGACACGATGTGGGCATACACCATGCAGTTCCCTCAATTCTTCACGAGGGAACCATGCAGTTTCTTCATCTTCTACAATAACTACACCAAAAGCCCTGAGAAAATCAAAAATAAGTCAATGAAGGAGATGGAAACTTCAGCTCTAAGGAATCATAGAGCTTTAATATGGCCAAATAAATAGGCTCATTATTTTAGGGTTTTGTTTCATAATGTACAAATATGCTGAAAAATATATGAAATTATGCCACCATTGTATGTTTTGACATATCAGGTGACCCGGTGTAAAAGTTGACAGGGTTTCAACTGTGGGAATTTAAGTACATATTTTCAGAATAGATTGCCTTGAATATTGTGTAAGATTGAGTAGAATGAATTCATTCACCAGCTTTAGTAATGGATGGCGGTCGACCAATTGAATTTTAGATAGTATTATCTTGTAGATAATTATGGAATTCCATTTAATTTATTGATTAGGAAATTTGAATTTAGAGTATAAACAAAAGGGCAAGTTTACTGCATTTAAATAGGGCACATGGAGAAAGTGAGAGTTAGTTTCACAGGGTGAGAGAGGATTAAAAATCTAAAGAAAATGAAATCTTGGAACATTGTGTGACTCCCATTAAGCAATCAGTTATCCAGAACAAGAGCTAGTAGCCCCCCTTGTGAGTGTAAGGGTACCCACAGTGGCCGATACACCAACAATTAAATTTCTAAAATTATTGTAAAATTAACTTCAATGAGCAGAGTGCTACATTGTGAAACAAAATAAAACCACAATATTATTACCATAAATGAAAAATCGCCATTAAATATTTTTTATTTTTATCCTTTCAGTAACTTATGACTTTCGGAGCAAGTCTACAAGCCCATTTAACAATTCAATTAAAGTAGGATAGAAAAGCCAACAAAGAAATCTTGTAAGTAATAATGAATGGGAGAAAAGTTCATTAGGTTTGAAGACTGGGATGTGGTTTCAGAATGTACAAAGGAAAGGTGGTAGAAAAATTAGATTGGGCAAATGAAAGAAAAAAGATGAAGACAGCATTAATTCTACTCCCACCATGACCTTGTAATAGAAAATGTTTATTTAAAAGTCTTTCATAAAATGATAATTTTTGGAGTAATCTTCTCCAACTTAATTTCTTATGACAAAACTGTTGATGGATGTCATAGAAAATACAGAAGAAGGATAAAACATTTAGTACAAAATAATTTATGGTACATTGCATTCAATATCATTTATGTCTATCATAGAGTACTTCTATTTTTGAATAAGAATATTTGAACTTGCATCAAACATGACTTTTATTTTCTATCCTGGAAGCATTCATTTGTCACAACCATAGGGACTCAATACTACTTTAACTTTGAGAACTGTTTTAAATTTTAAAGATTGCCTACTGGGATATATCTTTTATATTCTTTAGCTTGATTAGAAACTTAACTTAATGTGAATGAATGCATTTCTAACTCAAAAGAAAACTACTGGGTAGCAATGAATATACAAACACATTTTGAATAACATCTTATTTTGACAGGTAGCTGTTCTTATATCTTGTAAATACTTAATTATAAAGTCTTCATGGTCTCTTAAGTATATTACACCAGATTAAAGAATATAATTCACATCTCAATAGTATTATTTTCTTAAAAAATATTTTTTGTCATTAAAAATAAATGCTTTTCAAATAATTCTTCGCAAGGTTATGGATTACTTATGGGGATTTACCTTGCTATTGCAACAACAGGAATCCAGAGAGCAGAGGCAAGAATGAGAACAGCTATGAGGCCGACAGCCCAGTTTGGCCACTCTCGATTTTCTGTCTCTCCACGCCCAGCTACCCATGCTGGGTACCCGCTGCCCTCAGTTGCAATTTCAGCAAAGCTGGCCACTAAGATGGAAATCATAGCCAGGGGAGAGAGATATTTCCAGCATGCCTGCCAATACAATCCTGGTCTTCGTCCAGTCATGAGTTCTATGTCATCAGCAAACCTGGAAAAAGTGATCCATTAAATATATGTAGGCCATTCAAAAAAATACTGAGGAAATACTAATAGTTATAAATCATCTTATCGTAAAATACATCATGCAACAAAATGTCATGAACAATACCACCATAGACATATAAAGCTATTACTGCTCTAATGGTAGCTGGAAGAGCTTTACCTATCATTGAGCTAAGATGTATTGGCATATGTGAGGGAATCCTAAACCCTTGAACTAATGCTTCTTGAAAGAAGATATTGAGTGTACTGAGAATGAGTGAAGTAAAGGACCCCTAAGTAGAAGAGGAATTGGAAAGTAAAATAAAGGAAATAAAATTGATGTGAATCAAATCTAATCAGAGTTGAGCTCAGGCGCTAATTATTAGCCCTCTCATCCAAAGTGGGGAAAACATAAGTTTTGGAAAGCATAAGTTTCATTTGTTATCATTCATTTGGAAGAAATGGTGTTTCTCTCTTCAGTGATAAATGGATGACTCTGATGCTCTCTTGGTTAGATATGTTGCACATTCTTGTCACAAAGATATCGCCAAATTTGCCTTCCTTATCTTTAAGTATTGGCTCATTGCAAATTTTGAAAATACGAAGTTAAGTAAGTATGGAACTCGTAAGTAACTCAGAGAGAATCATGAAGAAAAGGCATTAGCATTAGGAAAACCCAAGTGCATGCATGGAATTGGATAAAAATAATATTTAATTATTCCAAAAGCATACTTTTCACTTCCATTTGCAATATCTCCACAACTAGATTGACTTTAGATGCAAGGATGGCCAATGTACGATGGGTTATCGTGTGTGTTCTTTCAAATAACAAGCAGTTTGAAAATCCAGGACCACATCCTACATTAGTGCACCGCCACGCACAGCTTTCTTGTGTACCCTGGTTGCATAAAACCTAGGATAGATATTAATTAGCGTATCTATTTTCTAAAACTTTCTGCGCAAAATATACGGTACCTGCGGAAAGATTGGAGAGTAAATAAATAACTTTTAAACAGCAAACAGACTGGAAATATAAAAAAAAAACATACTTAATGTTTCGTCTCAATCTGTATTAGTTTTACCGTTTGAAATGCTATCATATGGCCACAAAGTTGACTTGTCACTGTTTCCGTAAAAATAATAATAAAATCGGCTGGGCAATTTTAATTTCTTGGATGATGTGGGGAAAGTGAGGAATGACAACTTGAAATTGACATAAATCCCTCACTAGAAGTTTCTGAAGGCTTTGTTCTCATATCTACAGCTTCTTTCCGGTTGGCAAATGAGAGAATCATGTGGATAGCAGAGCCCCACTATAATACTCTTCTTGCTCTTCCAAAGTTCTTGTTTCAATTTCAGGATTTCAATGTTTAAAATCCATTTCAAATTTTTTTTTACTTTATACTAAATTTTGAAAATTTCTTCCCTCATATTAATATTAAGGCTATAATTTCTTGGTTTGACTCTGGTCAAATTACCTCCTTCATCTTGTTTTCACTTGGCCTAGTTCACATCCTCAGGAGCGTAAGATCCTAGGTACTATTATTTCATTTTTATTTTTGCGAAATGGTGACAGACGTTGGTGTGAGAGTGATCCTCAACTTATAGGGAGTGCTCTTATATATTCACTCATGACTCTTTCACAAGGCACAAAAATATGCACCCATGCATTCTGTAGAATTATCTATGTCAACAGAAAGTGGAAGGGAGTGTGCGTGCGTAGTGGGATAATCACCACAAAATCATATACCCTTAAGCATTGAGCAAGATGATAATAAAGAAATACTACTTATTTAACTAATGAAACCAAAAGACCTTTGGGAAAATATTAAGCTCAGAAACAAATGAATTACTATTTTCCAAGGTGAAAAATTTTTAAGTCCACTAAAACAACGATTAAAGTGATATTTTTTATCATTCGAGTTTAATTATTGTGCAGAAAATACATTTCACCTAATGTACACATCAATGTAGTGTTCAGAAAACTTATTAAACAATGAAGTCATACTTGTTTATAAACATATTGCTTCAATCTAGAAAATGATGATACCATATGACTACAATCTTGGCCATGATGGTATTCTCATAATTGATATGATTTGGCAGTGATTATCCAGGGAAATTTATAGAGAGATAATGCACAGAGATTTATTGCTGATTGTTTTAAAAATGAAAATGAAGGATGACTGTAAATCCGGCTTTTCAATACATAGCAAGATTCAATAACAAATTATTAAAACTTGTCACATCTAGTTCAAAGACATAGTATATCTATCGTCTGCACCCTGGGTAGAGGGGTAGAGTCAATTCTGTGCTGATACTGATATTGTGAAACCTGGATGAGGCTTAATGTTTTGTAGCACTGATTATTTCTGTTTTGTTAATTGTAAATACAAATACAATAAATTACAAAGGGTACAAATATTTCCACAGAAGATTTGCCTGGATTAGTGTTAATTCCCTCCCCAGCCATATGTAATGATTATAGAAAAAATAGTTTCATTTCACACAGACAGCAAATTAAGGCACTTAAGATCATTGATAAAAGGATGGAGAGGAGAGCTAATAATTACTCGGGGGATGATCTGTTTGGGTTCAGGAAGGGGAGAGGTACTTGTGATGCCATAATAGTAATGAGATCACTAATAGAAATAAATATTGAGTTAAAAAAGAATGCATTGATTTAAAGAAGGTACACATATTTAATAAAGTAAATAGGGTAGAATTAATGAATACATTAAAGAAGATGGGAGTGGATTGGAGGTGTAGGGATTTATCTTCAACCTGTGCATGTCTCAGACTGCTCAGATGGGAGTGACCAATGGAGAATCAGGATAGGCAGTGTTAGAAAGAGGAGTAAGACATGGATGTATTTTATCACCTGTGCTCTTCAACATTTATGTGGATAAAATGGTATAAGATGAACTGGAGATAGAAATGAAAGTCTGGGGGGAAGTCATAAAATCAGTTAGGTTTGCAGGTGATCGAGCCTTAGTTAGCCAGCCACCCAAGGATTGCAAAATTTGCTGAGTACATAGGAAAATTAGTGTGATTGGCATGGTATGAGAATCCATGTAAATGTAACAAAGTTATGAGATTTAAAAAAAAAACAGGAAAGCTAAGTTAAACCTTATGGTAGGAGTTCATATACTAGAGCTGGTGGAACAGTTTACATATCTTGGAAGTGTTCAGAAGCAAAATGGTTGAACCAGTAGTGACATAAAAAGAAGAATTTCATAAAGCAAAGAAGCTTTCACAAGGAGGGAATTGATGACAGGGATGTTATCTAAGGAGGTTAAGAAAAGACAAAAGAAAACTTTGGTATGGAAGATGGTTCATAAAACTTGTTTAGTAGGTTTTTAAGATATTGGAATCAGGTTTTTTTGTCAAGCAAGGCTAAGAAATATAGACTGTGTCCATTCAAGACCTATTTTAAACAGTACACTTCCAAATATGCATGGTAAAAATGAGCAACTAAGCATTAGTTTAAAAATACTTAATAGAACATGAACATAACATAACATGTATCTTATATAAACAATGGAGATTCATTTTTGATTGAACTATCATATGCTTATCAGCATACCAATAAGGTTGAGTATATACTTGACCTGAATCGATCCAGCAAATGATCCAATGTAACTGATCTTAGCAGAATATGACAAAGGTAATATTGAGTCATCTGATCTCAATAAAATTTGATGGTTGCAATATGTATTGCTCTTTTGGGTAGATTGAATGAAGGGATTTTATCTCAAGTCCTTCGACAATTTCAATCCATTATTATTATTTGCCTGATTATTTTAAAGCAGATAAATAAAAATTTAAGGGTGGTTGGTAAGAAGACTATTAAAAGTTAAAAAAGTAAAATTTTTTAATGTGAGAAAATTATTTACCTCTTTAATCCATACACATATGAAACCCCGATGCACTCAAAGAAGGCAATTATCAATAAGGGAAAATTGCCACTGAAGTCATCAAACAGAACAAACACATAATTCCCTGCGCCATGAGCAAACGCCATTGAAATGACACAGCAAAGCAAGCAGAGGCCACCTAAAAATGAAATAATAACCATAAATTTACATATAATTTTATCATATGAAACAAAGCTCAAGAGTTTGTTATTAAAGGTTGCTTGAATCACATATGAATACTGACTAATCATAAACACATGATGACAGAAATTAATTAACTCTGGTGCACAGGCATGAAATAATATGATAGACTGTTTATATTCCTACCTGGAATCAAAACCTCCCAACTGATAAGAATCAAAATGTGTATTAGTGACTAGGTTTGAAATTTCACCAAAATAAGAGGACTGAATCATTTTAAATTTATATTCCAAGAAAGTTATGCCATTATAAGTTTAAATTTAAAGAATTATAAGTATTTAAACTAACTGCTTAAAAACCTACTTGGACCATTTCAAAATTTACCTGTGAGGATTTCCTTCCTAAGATTTGGGAACAACTTCATATCCACAACGGAAGTGACAACTCCCTCAAGAGTACCAAACTGGGAGTCAATTCCAAGAGTGAAAAGCATGAGGAAGAAAAGGACGGACCAAAACTGTGCCCCTGGAAATTGGTTGATGGCTTCAGTAAAGATGATAAATGCCAATCCAGTGCCAGCTGCAGACTGGAAAATAAATAAAATTCGTCAGACAATGGCAGCGATTGGAGCAGAAAAATCATCTAGTTAGATTTTGTAACCAGTGATCAAACATGCAGTTCATGTGCAGTATAAGGAACACATATGAAGAGTCTAAACAGTATTTATTGACTAAAGAGAAGACCTATGAATGACCTATGAAACAGATCAGGGTGAAGAGAATGCCACAATCACAATGTTTCTGACCTTAAATGTGATGCACAGTTATGTTACAGGTGATTAACAGCGATAAAAATTGCTATTAAACTTAGGGAAATATTTGCATGTAGGTAGGTATTGAAAGGAAAATATTTTTGAAATCGTAATTAATATTAAAATTGTATTTATAGAGGTGTTCGAAAAATTTAAGTAATTAACTCAAAATTTATAAAGTACCCAACTGAAGTCAGGCATTAATTCTTTATAATAGATATAATAATTATGGCCCTTTCTAGTTACATAATGGTTTGCCACCAAAGCTTTCCATAATGATTTATATCACATATAGCATGAATAAATAACTTTCACTCTTTATTTTAAGAAATTAATGCAACATGATCAAATTTTGAGATAATTGTTAAGGAATGTTTCCTATTTTCTAAGTTATTTGTCAAAAGATTTTGTCTGAAATTTTACCAGTCGTTTTTACATAAATTTCATATTGAGACCCAGATTATGTTTTGGATATTTTTCCATAAACATATCTGGGAATCTATGGAAGCAAGTGACAAGTCCAACACTTTTGTTAACCCCTTCATGAAGTCATTCTTTAATGTGATGCCATTCAATTTCTGCAGGATTTCATTACAGGAAAGTCATGTAAAAGCTGATTACTAAGCATAAAAACTAGTTATATGACCCACAAATATCATTAGTCTCTCTTGCTACTAGCAAAAGCCAATATTAGTTTTCAAAAGAAAAGTGCTTTTGCCACTTGTCAGATAATTATTAGTTTATTTAGTGCCATCTTTGCTAATATGCCATGCAATTTTCAGCTGGGAATTTGTGATGAAAACATGATATAAAAATCATACATGACATTGTAGAAATAAAAGGTTCAATCTTCAACAGCTTTAGATATGGCCTGAAGCAGCTGATAACATCAGTTAAATTTACATATATGTCCTGCTTAAGATTTGAGGGATATGGTGGTTCAGTGGGTCAAGTGCTGGGCTACAGATCAGAAGATGCGGGTCCAATTCAGGGTTATACCTCAAGGCACCCACAGTTTCACCCTAGCCGTGCAATTTTTTGATCTCCCTTGGAAATCACATGCCTTCCTTCGAAACCACAGAGAAAGGAACTGGGCCTTCTAAGCCATGTGCTAATTCCGTATACCATTGGGCTTAGTATTAGGTGAGTTCTCTCTTCAACTATCAAACCAACCTTCTGGTTAATTAATATGGTTGGTTGGGCTTATTTAATATTTAAAATTAGACTTATAATCACATTACCTCTTCATAATATTGAATGATTAATGTTTGAGCGGGAAATTTATTTTTTATTAAATTAGGTATCATGTATATTTAAAGTGCTCACTCTGAAAGTGACTAAAGTTATTGAAAAAAGTATGTCTATCTCATATTACCAACCAAAATAAATCAAAAAGTACAATAATACGATTCAGCTCTAAGATTAAAAATTATATGTGCACTATGATATATTTTCAGTACATTTAGCAAGCAAGGAGTTTTTCCCACATAATAATTCATGTGGATGAGATTCATTCAATGGACTGGGTTTAGGTACCAACTTAAAATTTATAAATATGTTAAGTATTTGATCAATTGAAATAAGCAATGTGAATGATTCAAGCATGATGATTAAGCTATAAAACCTAATATTTAGGAATAACATGAGCCTTTTTACCAGGATGAATATTCAGCAATAGATTATTGTACCCAAAATTATCTTGAACTGATGAAAGCTACATTAATAGCTTTATTCATTCTTGAAGCTTGACTTGACACTTTTTAAGCTATAATTTAACATGGTATGTACCCATATGGATGGTGTCACACTGAAGAGTCTCAGTTTAATTCTGAGTAATGCCTGGAAAACCTAGTTAAACTAGTGCAGTGTGATTTTCTAGGTACTAGATCTTTTGGGGGATAGTGTGGTAGCTTAGTGAGTAGAACATTGAGCTACTGACAGGAAAGTCCAGAGCTTAAATCTTGGATAATGGCTTTTGACAACCAGCCTTCACATTGATTACTGTCTAAAATGGTAACCTTGCATGGTACAGGGAAGAGAAATGGTCTTCTACCCCCTGCATGTGAATTTCATGTACCATACCACACTTACATTTAGTGTTTGGTAAGAGCTACTTTTAACTACCAAAATGTCCTTCAGTTAAAGACTATGTTTCGGCTGATCATATTTCAACCAGATGCAAAGTAAGTCTTATAGTTAAGTCACTTGGCAATGTATATGCATTAAATTGTGAATGACAACATGGCCAACTTCTCTGTATTTTTATAATACAGAAGGGCCCACTTCATCTTGTGCATGAATTGACAGGGATTCAAACACTGACAGTTACATTGCAAAATCTACAGGAACATCAATGGAAATGTTGTAACAGTAAGGGGTTTGGTTTTATTAGCAGTAAGTCTGAAAGTAGGATAAGTACTCTTCATACAGCAGAATATCATAGATAAGATATTTTTTTAACAGAAGTGGAGATGAAGAGAATATACTGGAAGGGTTTCTATGTATTATTTCACATAAGTAATGTGGATTGCAATGATGGCATAACTAATCCATAAAGATACTTTTAGGAAACCACCTCATTTAACCACACAATCAGTTCATTTGCCTGATAGGCAACACTGATTAAATATTATAACCAAGAAGGCTTCACCACATGGCTTTTCTTCATTCATTTCCATGCAAAATAGTATTAGTTTACAAATATCAATGACAATTACATAAAACAAAATTGTAATAAGTCCAAAATCATGCAATAAATTCACAATAATGAATTATTGTGAGGAGGATAGGGAATTGCCTGGTGCTCTTCAACCCCACATAGCAAATATTATCATTTTGTGTGCATTTTATGTTCGTTTGGTGATTACATGCCAAACATCATTCTACCATTTGTACATGCGTATATTGAAATCAATGTGTGCATTAATATCACTGATTTGGATAAATGTGCAAGTTTTATGTTTTTTTTTCCCATATAATGTGCTCCATTTTGCATTTTTGTGCAACTTCCAACTTTGGTGCATTTGTGCATATTTTGCCTTGGTTTGCATTCTCAGGCATACTATAGTTCTCTCTTTTTCTTTACTGTAACATACATTTGGATGATCATCAAGATTTCTCACATTGAGAAGAAATTTTGAAGATTCTCTGAGCAGAAAAGAAGCTGTTTGATATCTCAGTTCAAATTGATGAAATCACGAACAAATCCTGCCGGACGAATTCAAGTCACAGAAAATATTTGCGTTAAAACTCCTGTATTGACCTGAGCTGCTGATCAATTATCAATTAAAATTATGATTTTTTAAAAATTACAAAATGATTGCAGAAACATAATATACAAGCAAAAGTGGCTCTTTTGAAAGATTTGCTTGAAACATATAACTTAGTTACAATGATTCTTTAAATAACATTTAAGTGAACATTTTTAAGCTAGTGCAATGAACAATTAAGTTTGCATAATTCAGTCAGAAAAAAAGCAACTGAACAGGTAGGCATCTATTTTACATAGGAATATAATAGTGATAAAGTTAAATGATTATATCTATGAATTTTGAACCATATAACCCACATATGGTGCTGAAATTTAATGCAGGCTCAGACTCCATCTTGATATTCTTTATAAAACATTGATACACAATATATTTGGTAATATTTTTACTTATGCTTTTTTCTCTTAAATATCAGGCAAATAAAGGCATGAAAACATGATGAGAAGTATGAATTAACACTAGTTTACAAAAAAATATGTAGCCAGTCTGCCTGCTCAGCAGTTGGCACAAAAAAACTTGTTATTGAGTTAATGAATTGGATATACATTTGATACAAATGTTTTTTTAATGAGGTATTTCAAAGCTGTATTCGTTATATTTGCCTGTTAACTATAAGGTTTGTAGTTAGATACTTTTCATAGTAAATAATGACAACAAAAAGTTCTAATTTGTATGTAATTAATAATATCAATTTCTCAGGAATGAAATCAGAGAAGTAAATAATTTGTCCTAAATAAATAAGATACAATCCTTCCCAAAAATATATTTTATGCTTCCAAATGATCAAATTTCATTTACATTTGGTTGTATACTCCAAAACAAATTACATTTAAAATACAGTTGAGGATTTAAAACAGATTTGTGCGTCAATTAATTATGGAGAAGAGTGTGGCGGAGGCAAGGTGAATGAATTCTAGAACACTCCGTACAGAAAACATTAAGATGCAAAATTGGGGTATTTGTGAAATTTAGTAGAATTTATCCACATGGAGAACTTCTCTTTAAGGAATCAGCAATCAGCACTTAAGAGATTCACTATTCATTTTTTTTGTAAGTATGGTTTCAAAATACATTATCGATGTCAAATATTTAAATTTATTAAAAACCTCCCAATGCATATAGAAAAGATGTAGGGACTTAGTGAGGACCCATTAAACAAACTATAACAGTCTTATGTATTATGGGAAGCCTGCAATGGATGTAGAGTGATTATTGTATGGAAAGCTAAATATAAAAGGGGAGATGAGTTACAAATTGGGTGTTGACATGGCTGCTAAAAGGAAAGAGGGGGTTTGGTCAATGCTTAATAATAGGTTTGAGGGTTTTTTCCTTAAACAAATTTTTTTATCCTTTGCACTTTTCTAAGGATTTCTAATGCATCCGTTTTATTTCACTTAAAAAAAGAAAAAAATTGTTGGGGTTTCTCTTTCATCCTCTTTATTCCCTGAAATTATTGTAAATTAATCTAAAAATGAACAATTTAAATTCGTCTGTTGAGCAGTATTTTATACTGGCTTGAATGTGCCAATGATGTACATTCTCTTTCTGAGTTGACTTCAATCATTAATTGTTTATCTTCCTTAAATTTTCTAATTCCCAGCACGGCAGATACTATAAAATTCACAAGTAACTTTTCCTGAGCTATATTCTACTAAAAAATAATAAAAATATTTTCAATTGAAATGAAACTCACAAATATTGATTGTTTTATTCTGATTCTTGCCACCATTCATACCATAAAATTGCTGCTTTCCAAATAAAATTTTCTTACAATTCATTTCTAATCAATAAAATAAAAACTTGAAGCAAAGCAAGGAATTATCTCTTTTTCTGGTTTTTTCTTGCACCCTCCCGTTAATTTCTTCTTTTTCACCAGCAGAGCACAATACTAGTTTCACCTCCTTCTTCCCCCAACTCTTCTCATCGATTAAAGTACTCTTAAAGTACCTCCTAGAATCACTTCTATAAACAATGATAGCTGCTAAGTATACTTTACTTTTTATCTATTTCAGAAAGATAGTGGTACCTCGTACAGATACCTTTATGTAAATATGTAATTTACTACATCTGCACCAAAGTCTTCCCACTATCCTTCTTAGGTCCTCTATTGATGGATATATTTTTCAACGATACACCGGAGGATGATAACATGTTTTGAAACCACATTCAAGAAAAAACAATAGGATTGGATTAATTGTAGTTTTTTAGAATTCCATTTACTCAAAAATGAGGAAAGTCTTTAATCAATAAGTTTGATAATTTATCACCAATATGTGCAGTTTACTCCAAAAAAATAATATTCTTAAGCTGCTGGATATAGACATTCCAATAAAGCCAAACAATTTCAATAAAATTCATAAATTAATTAAAAAGCAATATATTTCAGTGCAAAGAATAATTAAAAATTAAAATCACATTTTTAATCCAGTGAAGTTTGATTTGCGAACATGAATGCAAGTATCTGATTAACATAGAAGACAAAGATTAAGTTAAAACATTAGATCAATTTGATTTTTTTTCAAGTGCCTGCACATCTACTTGTTCACTAAATATTTTAATGATTATCATAAATTAACTATTAAAATTCCAACTGTCATATAAAAAGTCTCTCATAAGTGATTTAACACTGCAAGTAACATTAAGTTACAGAGAAAATGAATGCAGCTTGAAATTGAACAAAGAGGAAGCATTAATGACAGTTTAAGTTAGAAGATAAAGAGCTGAAATATGCTCATAACAATATTACCTGTTGACTAAAGAAGGTCATCAACATTTGCAGTTATTTATTTAACGATAATTGGAACCAAAGTAAACATCCAAATTATTTTGTTCTGATGGAATGAAGGCACATATTTTAGATTTTTTTAAGTGACACAGGACAGCTTGAGATAAAAAGTAAAAATGATAAAATTAATGCTCATTTGTGACCATTTAGAAATTTTCATGCATATATTTACAAATATTCCTTTCATGTAAACAATTTCAAAATGTCAGGAAGCTTTCCTGGTCATATGATATGTACAAGATAAAGAAGTTTAAGCTTTTCAATTTTATGGCTAATCTTTTTACCAAATTTAGTAAAAATATTCACACAGCATAAAAAAAATTAAATATTCTATATCAATAACAGGACAATCATTATATGGAACACAATGTCCAGTACTGTATCTGGAGATGGTATGATATTACCAAAATGTTTCATAATATTTTAACTCATGTTTACGCACTGATATTAATTTAAAGTTACATGGTCAAGTCAGGGTTATTCTACAACTCAATTTTAAAACACTCACATTATCCAGTTCCTTTTCGAGGTCACATTCTGGAAGATTTGGTAGGTCTGGCACTACAGTTGATTGCAGGAAAGCAGTGGAAAATGTAGGAGTTGTGTTTGATGATCCCCATGAGAGCATGGGAGACTGAGAAGGAGAAACACTTGCCAAGGAAGCATAGTAGGATGATAATGTGGCATTCCTTTCCTCTAGGCACTTGTCATATATCATATGTGCCTTGAACCCTGAAAAAAGTATAATGGCTATTTTATGAAAGGTCCCAGAGAGGAAGAAAAAAGTGGTGCAATTCAAGAAGAAATTCCCTGACTTCCTACTTTAACTATCATTAATTTTTCAATGAGATAGTGTTTAGGGATTATTCTGATACATACTGGGGTACAAATGTAGAAAAGCATCAGTTTATGTCATAGAACTTAATACTTTGTCTACTGTACATCAGATCAACTGCAGCTTGGTTTACAACTATGTAGCTCTAATGATGAGATATCTGGTTTTCAGCATAGCACACTAAAACAACATTCAACAGTTTTTGACATCCAATTTTAATTTTTAGCAATTATAGACTAATTTATGAAATAAAAACAAAAGAGTTTCCAGTAGCAACTCTTTTTATGACCAAAATATGCTCAAGGGTTATACAAACTTATTGTAGCAGGGAATTTGTATGTAGAAAGGTTTTAACATAAAATATACACCAGAGCATTCATATACAGGTATCAATATAGAAAAGTATCCCCATTTAATTTCTAAAATAAATGTTGACTAGAGGAAAATGATACAATGAATTAGAGAAAATATTCAATTTTAGAGGTAGGCAGTATCAGTGGAATATATCATTTTAATGGGGAATATAGGATATGTTCTCTTTACAACCTGTGTTGCAAGATAGTTCATGCCCTTAAAGGGGGGTGATTTTTCAAGCCAAAACATCTACGAAACCTCATATCTTGTATGTCAATTGCACTTAACAGTTACCAAAAACAATGAAATTTAGAAAGAAGAAAATTATGTATTTTTGAGTTAAAACAAGAGTTCCAGAACCACAGATTATACAGAATTCATAGGATGTTGAAATAAAAAGATTCATGCATCAACATGTTCAATATAGGCCTTCATATATAATGGGTATTTTTCTAATTCAAAGGCCATAAAATGCAGTCTTATTTTGCACCCTAGAAAAACTAATCCTGGGAAGCAACCTGTCAGCATCAGTGTGATATCCATCAACTATTATAGGTAATGATTCATTCCAACTTAATCCAACCATGATGCTTACAGAAAACACTATTTATGTTAGCCAGACATGATGATGTGAAATGACAGGATATGTTCCCCTAAGTTGCTTTTTCTGTAGCTTTTATCACAAATGATGATCCACCATCAGTCATATCATCCCCAACCAACATACTCATCTTCATCTGGCACCTAACTCCTTATTCTGGAGCCCCAAGAAGAGATATTCATTACCACAACCTTGGTAATAAAGAATTATCACTAAATTCCAAGAAACTTCAGGAGATACATTATAGTAACTTTTAAAGGAGTCATCTGCTAAATGTACATAATAATGCAAACATTTGAGAGAGTAACAATCATTCTTCTTGACCAGGATTCGAACCCAGATCCCTCCATGTCTGGTTGAGTGCTTTAGCCAGTTTAAGCTACCGAGGCATTCTCTTACACTCCAAAATTTAGGGGGCTTTAAAGGAACAAGATATTGTGACAAAATACCATACATTCAATGCCACAGGATAGTTAACCATGCGCTATGTACCACATTCCATGAGGTTCAAGCCAACTTTAAACACTATTGGTGTTTTACCTCTGACAAATTCCAAGAAACTGCGGGAGATATTACGACAGTAACTTTTAATGGAGTCATCCACTAAATATAAAACAAAATGCAAGTTTTATAGTGTAAAAATCATTTGCCTTGACTGGCATTTGAACCTAGATCCCTTGATGTCCAGCCAAGTGCTTTAACCAGTTCAGCTACCGAGGGATCTTCTAGCTAAAGCACTTGGCTGGACATCGAGGGATCTACTTTTAAATACCAGTCAAGGTGAATAGTTTTTAAACTCTGAAATTGCTGCATTGGAAGAATTACCATGTTTACCAAGTCCTTTTCACTAATGCAACTGAGGATTCATAGTGGATTCTTGGATTGATTTCGCAATCACGGAAGAGTGGAACAGACGTGATTCATCAAAATTTTCATAGGGGATTTTTTTTTAACATTTCAAATCTCTATGTTTGAGGAGAAGATAGGTATTTGTTACAGAGATTTCTACACAGAAACAGCAAGCATTGTCCTCACCTCCTCAATCATGAATTTCATCAGGTACCAAAATCTTACAACTTCAAGACATCTGAAGGAGCTCACTCTTATAATTTATGAGGAGATATTTAATTTATGAAAAGAGAATATTTAATTTGCTTCCCCTAATTTTATTTGAATTCCATATTCAACATTCTTTTTTTCCGTCCTTTTTAAAATTTTCTCTGCTTCTAGCAAGCACCAAAAGTCAGTCAAAGTTAGTTAGCCAAAGATCTACGAGGGTAGACTGAAAACTAATACACACATGCATGTAGACCACAAAAAAAAACAAATAGCATGATTGGGCAGACCTATTTTGAAATCATGTACACCCAGTCCCTGGGTAAAGGAAAGCTCATCCAACATCTGGAATGCTATCCAGATCTCTGGATAGTATTCCAGGTCGTGACCACTACGCTACTAAGATCTATAAAATTTTGGCAAACTATCTTCCAAATATCGTATTGGACTCCTGCAAAATAAGTATATTTCTAACTTAACCTTTCTAGTTTATGTTCATACACCATTTAAAATATCTGTTACTGTGAATTATGAGGGTAGGCTGAAAAGTAATGCACTCATACTCGTAGACCAGAAACAATAACAAATAGCAAGATCGGGAAAAAAGTACATTAAAATACAATTCTTAAGTTTCAAAATCATGTATTTATTTTTTAGCATAATCACCATTAAGGCTAACACATTTCTTCTAATGTGTAACAAGTTTTTCATTCCGTCATTGAAAAACTCTTCCGACTTTTCTCGAATCCAGGACTTGACAGCTGCCTAAACCTCATCGTGTGATGTTCAATGATTACCCTTGAGGTGTCTCTTGAGTTGAGGAAAGAAATAAAAATCGCTAGGTGCATGATTGGGGGAATAAGTAGGGTGCAGAATCAGTTCAAATATCAAGTTTCGCAGAGCCTCTCCTGTTGCGCGCGAGGTATGTGGATAAGCGTTATCATGTTGCAAGATTATTGGCGCCAGGCTGCCATTAACATGACAAACTCAACGTCAAATAGTTTTAGAGTCTGTGCATACTGAGAAGAATTTACTGTTGCCCCTAGCTCCAGAAAATCGGTCACATAAACTCGGTGAGAATCCCAAAACACAGCCAAAAGAAGTTTCATCAACAATTATGGCTTTTCCAGGTTTGCAGCCACGTAATTTTACTACCCATCGATTTACGGTAAACCCATCAACAGTATTATCACCACAAACAGCCTTCAAACGACGATGAATCTCTGTAGGAGTCACTTATTCAGCAGTTAAAAAATTAACAAGAGCATGCTGTCTAAATTGCATTGACATAGAAGTAAAACACATCACCATACTTTCACTTCTCAAAATACACTGGATGAATGAAATGACCTCAAACCTGTGCACGCATGTTGAAAGTGAATGTTACTTCCACATGCCACCAGGAGTACTTTTGGAGGTCATTTTGTTTGTGGTCTACAAGAATGTGTGCATTAGTTTTCAGCCTACCCTCATTGATTGAAAGAATTTTACCAGAAATATTTAATTAAAAAAAATTAAAGTAAAAAGGTGAAATAAAAAGAATGTTTTATAGCAATTTTCTAATAAAATGTACAGTTTTTATTTCACAAAAACTCGCATATGATTTTTATGCTATTAATTATATTTTAGTTAACTTTCAACATTCTAAAGTAAAATATTGCACTCATACTGCAGTGCTGATGTAATAACTTGATTAATCCATATAGATTAATACAATAATTCAACTAAACTACATAATCATAATGTTGAACTATAAGTTAGAACAATTTATCATTAGTACCTAAATAGTTAGAGGAATATTTTTTATAGGAACATGATTAAAGGAATTCTTACCAATAACTGAGAAGACCACAATGCCTGCAAACATGGATGTAAAGCAGTTGGTAAAGGACACCATAATGGCATCTCTGAAACAGTCATTGTTCACTGGGTTGTATGAGGAAAAGGCTATGAGACCACCAAATGCAAGACCAAGTGAGAAGAAAATCTGCGTCCCAGCTTCAAGCCATACAACTGGATCTGTCAAAGTGTACCACTGAAAATATTCGTTAAGAAAAATTACTTAACAGATAACTGAATAATTAACAATAAACTTAAATCATGCTAAACTATATGCACATTTTCAAAATATGCCATACATTCTACCAGGAACTTGGCACACTCATATTTTAGTCATATTTTTTTATTTACTATAAATAATTTTACCTTAGTAAAGCACCTTTGAAACTTCATATAATTTTAACGGAACATAAAATTTATTTTCATTAAATATTCATCTGATAATAGGTATGTCAGCAGTAGCAATCTGTAATCATATGACAAACTTAATAAGAGTAAAAAAAATGGAAATTACATATATACTTCAAAAATTGTGACAATTTGGCATTAGAAAATTGGTTTGTCACTGTTAACAAAAGTAAATTTAAAAATTAAATTAATAATATCCCAAAACATGGGAAGGGATATTTTTTATCATGATTAATTGGATTAATTTGTAGACATAAGGCACTAGTTACCAACAGATTCTTTGTTTCCATTAAGATAAATATATTCTTCAATCAGGAAATCATTAGTGACTGACAAAATTAGCCTGATAAGAGTTTGCATCATTTATTTATCAGCATTTTCCTTAAAAAAATTCACAAACAGTACGGTAAACCCATTTAGAAAAGACAAATACGTATGAACAAATAGATGAGGTCTCAATTTAGTTTGAACCTATTTAATTTTGCTTGAATTCTCAACTGTAACAGTGGTAGCTTATTTGAAGAAAATTAAGATTTTTTGTAATAACTTTCTCACCTTAGGTGTAAATAAATGTCGTAAGCCATCAGACATTCCTTTTAAAGTAACACCACGGAAAAAAAAGATGATCAGCACAAGGTAAGGGAAGGTGGCAGTCACATACACAACCTGAGGAGGGAATGATAGAACAATGTATACATTATAAAATATAACTATTGTCATATTTTACCCAATGATTTCACAATCCCCTCAATCCTTTGCCAATTTTTAAGCCATTAATTTTTTTAGCGATAAAAATAAATAAACTGAAAAGAGAAAGAGAAAATTTGAGATGACAGTTGAGGAAGGAAAATTCAATTCACAGTAAAAAAATGACATTTTTGGCTTTTAGGCTGAAAATCATTCAGAAGCAAAATGACAAATATGGAATTTCACAAACTTCACCTTATAAATTTTTCCTTGGATGAAAAGCTTGGTCCTCCTAATTGTAAGCCACACATTTGAGAAATGGAACTTTAGAATTAACACTGACTAAGGAAGAAACTAAAATGAAATGCGTATCTACATTCTTGAGAAGTTTTATTCGGAAAAAATTGTCAAATTTTCAATCCTTATAATCTCCAATGAGGAGGCCAACTCCAAAATTTTCTAAAATTCCAATGCACTGACTTATAAGGAATAAAAACTAAATAAATTCATTTTCCCTGATTCAATTTCAGCTGGTTTCTCTCTCTCCCTCTGTAGGGAAATGGGATGCTACCAATGATCTAGGGATATGAGAGACTCTATATTAAGGAGGAATTCCGCGAGATGCAACACTGAGATGGGAGGAAGTGAGAGAAATGTCCATTATTATGGTCACACCATCACAGAATCCTTTTTCACACTTTCTTCCTCAATACAACTTAAGAAAGTACAACTTGTACAAAACCCCAGAGCATGCAAGTGTGACATTTACACATTTAGGGTAGGGAGGCCAGATTTATTCATTCAATCATCTGTTTCCCACGAAGATTCAGTCCCCAGAAAATCACACATCCTCAGCTTAACAAGCATTCCTAGTGAATCTACCTTATTTGAACTCATGATCGGTCAATAACGGAACACTAGGCTCATTGGTTCACTGTATCATCTGATTATTATGATTTACCTTCTGCGACATTTTACACGAGTGGACTGAGTGTCACCTCATCAAAAACGTCAACTAAAATCTATCAAAAAATCGAAATGAACGTCGTCAGTAATGTTATGAAGAAGTTGAGTAGTTCAAGAATTTTTTCCGTTTATCCCTGTCACTCCGCATGGGTTTTATGATAGATGATCCAGGATACACCGCAGGAAGCTCCTGAGGGAATGTCTGAGATACGAGACGTTGCGGGAAGGAAATAGGGAAGCAAGGCGGGGGCGGGAGGAAGAGAGAGAGAGAGAGATCTGATACCGCAAAAGCGGTATCTCTGAAAAGCTTGGCCGCTTTACTTTGTCAATTTGAGCCTCGGGAGGCTAACACACGACATCACTTGGGGTGTAGGAAACCGTGTAGTTCCGGAAATTAAAGAACAATGCTGAATTAACGGAATCGAAGCAATGTGGGGAAAGGTGAACGTATAGGGCACGCGTCAAGAGCGGTTGAGGTGGGTGGATGAGATAATGAAAAGGGCGAATGGTGGGATAGCAACGTGAAAATATCACGCCGTCAGGTTTACGCTCCTGGGGCGAAGGCGGAAACATTCACCCAGCTACTAGGAGGCACTCAACTCGCCAGGGAACTCAGCTTAGCGCGTGGGACCCAGTGGAGAAGCATGCCAGACAAAGAAGAACGAGTGGTCAAATGTAATTCGACAACAAATTTCTTCAACGAGAAAGGACGGGTGTATATAATGAAAGAATCCAACAGAGGAGAGAGTCTCGTGAAATTGGAATGGTATTATGTGAATAAATTGATGTTGGGCAATGAAAAAAAAACATCAAAAAATTCGCTATCGAAAATTGAAAAAAAATTCATTCGGGGACTTCTCTGAAATTTATAGCCACTAATTGCTTCAAAAAATAAAATCTCTCGTGTATTTTGCATGGCCCATGTTATGAGTAGTCAATTTTTTCGGGAGGATTTATTTGTCAGATTATCCGACTGGGTTCATTCATCGACCGCAGAAGACCACACTACCTTTCCTGAAGAGGCGATCCCTTTGATCATGCACATGTACACGAGCATCCAAGCCACAATCAAAGCAAGCGCAATCTTCCAGTTGAATACTTCCGGTGCATTTATATCCTCCGATATCATCAGCGTCGTTCGGTACCAGAAGTACTGAGTAGGACTGCTCCTCTGAAATAGAAATCGTTAAAGACATTAGTGGTGGGGGAAAGAAGAATTCGAAGTAAAACTATTAATATTTATACTATACATATTCTTAAAAGAAAAGAATGACAAGAATTCTGCGTAAAAGTTTTCGTAATACAGACACATTAAGATACAAGGTAAGGTCTCTAATAATGTAAAAGGTTTCTGGGACCCTTAATACTGCGGCTGTGGGGCAGGGATTAGGGATCGGCCAGCTTTCAGTCACGTGATTTTTTTAAAAATTAGTAAGTTATCAGTGATTCAACTGAATTTCATCTAAATTCAGGAGTATTCTTATTGAGTATTGGTCGTTCTTAAGATCGTTAAGCTCCGGTCGATTATATCGACGAAACTGTAAACAACGATATCGCAATGATTGGGTTTCAAGTTGAAAATATGGATCCCAGATATACACGATACAAATATTTACAACTTAATATGATATAGTATTGAAGATTGAAAGAAACTCCAACTATAATGACGCATTTCCTGCTATCGCGGCTGAAATGCGATACTTAGCTAATCTAAGGCGTGTATTGTGTATGAATTGGAATCAGGAGGCCTGTAAAATGATCATACATGTATGCTTTCCTAGTTATTTTTTTTCAATTGCAGACATAACACTTGTAATCTACTTTTTGAAATGTCAGCTTATACCCCTGATGCAAATATGGATCCCTGATATTAACATGAAATGTCGAGCAGTGGACGTGATCGCGGAAAACACAGGTAAGGAAAGCATTGGTTGAACACCGACTAAACTGAGGATTTAAAGAGCCTTTCTGTAAGATGTGGTTTCGTACAACTAATCGATTTGAAAATCAATCAATTAAACATTCATTCTTTCCCAGAACAATCAGTCATCATTATTGAGTAGATGTTGATGGAGTAGATGAAAATCAAATTTTTACAGTGTAGAGGAACGCTGGAGTGCAATGACGGAGAGTCCCAGATGTAAATCGTGGGCGATGACTTAGGGGCACCCCATTTCAAAGCCGAGACGCGTGATATTCTGGGTGCCATGGGAAAAATCGCAAGATTGGCACAAGGAAATGAATGGACATTCCCAATCTGGAATGACAACCGCCGCACCGAAGGGCTCGAGTCGGGGAGAATTGTAGTCTCACCCGTCGAAATGAACGTTCCAGTTGAATATTTCACTGACAGATAAGTACGTTGACCAGTCAACTAATAAAAACTCATCATAGATCCAGTGCACTCGTTTGAAATGCTTTTAAAAGCCCGACGAGTAGGTAAAGATCCTCAAGTATTCCTTCTCCGAGTTGGGGTCATAGAAGGGTTGCGGTCGACGTGAAATTTGAACTCGGCGCGCTCGCGAGGTGTGCCGAAAAGGATATTCGAATCCAACAAACGGGTTGTAAGAAGTATTTTGTGGATATTTAAAATCGGTTTCGAAGTGCTAATCCTATGGAAGGGAAAAATGCACTTAAAAGTAGATTGGCGGTAAAAACGCACGAAATATAGATGAACATACACGAGTGGCTCTCGCAATGCTTTTATAGGTCACGTGCATTTGCAAAACCTGGGTTTGCATAACGACAGTAAGATCATACCTCACAGGATCATTTCTGTAGTATGTATCTGTGCCCTCTTGTCACAACTTGAGTGTACCATTCGCCACGAGGATGATAGAAAGTGACTGCACCTGAGCGTGAGGAAGACCTGAAGCACTTGGTTCACACCAGTGCTGAGGTCATCGATGATCGTTCATCACTGCTTGCGGTGAGATGGTGGAGTCACATTCTGAGTGGTTTTATAAGTCAGTTCGCGGAAAGACTTATTGTGTATACGTTCTATAATCGAACTTATTTAAGGAATCATTTTTAATCACACTCTAAAATACTGAAATTATACTAATTGGATTTGAACAAATTTACCACCAGAGATTACGTGAATGTTCGGCAGCACTTGGATTTCCGTTATATATACACAGAGTAATCCTTTTACCCAAATGTGTTCACCATTTCCTTCCGCATAAATCTGTTAGAGGCTGACTGCTTAGATTATGATTAAATATGTGTTAACGATGCCATAGCAATAATGAATTTTTCTGTTTCGTAGATTTCGAAAAGAGAATTGGAATTTCTAATAATAATAATTGGAAGCAAGCGAAGATTGAAAATACATGTGTGGATAGTTCTTAGCAAAAGTAATTTATAAAACGGTATGATACTGCTGCCACATTATTTATAATAAGCCATAAACAAGTCTGTACACGAAATCTTTTTCCAAATTTAAATTATAACTTATGGTAACAACTGTTCAGAACGGTTACAATTCTGGTCACCCCATTTTCCCTGAACGGTGAAGTTCGCGAATATCGGTTATCGCGGGTATCGATTGAGACTCGGAAGATGCAGAATTTATGATATTTGCATCCGAGAGAGACTGCAGAACCTTAAGTTACATGAGATACACCGGCAGATACGTAACTATGTACATTGTAAAATGCTTTAATACATTTAAAAATTACTACAGTGTTGCGGAGGGCATGTGGAACAACGTATAGATAAGACACTTAGCTTTTATTTCAGCCTCTGGAATATTCGTGAACAGATATTGATTTTCGGTGTGCACCAAATTCTTTACGCAACGGTTTTTCTTACTGTCATTACGTAATCCATGAACGACCCTGAAGTATGCAGATGAGGACCGTGCATCCACAAGATACGTATACTTCAAATGCACACGCGAGATTTTCTCGTTGCTTAAATCATGGACGCTGACTAGAAGAGCATCGATAAAATTTAATATACGAGTAATCACTAAATGAAACAGTACTTGACTCACTAATTCGCAGTCCACATTGCGGTAAACGTAATGATACAATATTCATGAGCGCAATTTCGTGTCGTTGGACAATTAGTGCAAGAAAGAATCAGTGAGTGAGGTCCTACATGGACCTCACTCCGCCATTGGCCTACTGTTCACGTCGGATATCATGGAACTCAGAGCGAAATCAAATTCTACTTCGACCATTCATGTAATTGTTCCAGACACAAATGATTGCATTAGACTCCAGTTACTAATCAAGTGGAGAAACATACAAATGGAAGCTGTCATTTGAATTGAATGCGGGATCTCGGTATAGGTAACTGAAAAAATCGCAGCTACACCATAGGACGCGTTCCAATATGTTTAATGTGAATAAATTAAAAATTAGGCAATCTACCGGTTAAGGTAGGTTTTTGGATGGACACAAAAATCAAATAAATATTTTGTAACTCCAAACAAAACCCAATCCAGAAACCTAATCTACACCAGGTCTCTCTTCATCTCTGTGTACTTCTTTCCTCCCTTCATCCCGTCCAACATCCCTATCCTGTTCCTGCCCTTTCCTCGTTTGCCTAACATTCTCCCCTCTATTACCTTCTTCAACATTCCTCTACCGCTCAATACGCCTTTCATCCATTTTTCCTGCCTCCATAGGATTTCTCTCAACAAACCCCTTTCCTCACCCACCATCACCAGTACTTCCTCATTTGCTTTCCTTTTTGTGAATAAATATCGAAATAAATATACAAGAACCTTTGATACCGCATTTGAGATGATCAATCAACCCGAGGCAGGTGTCTCACTAAAGTAGAGCGATTTTTCAGAAGACATCAAGCTTTCGCATGAGAATCTATCGCCGAAAACTCTTTAAGATAAGGACTCAGGGTCCGAGCACGCGCCGCGTAATCCTGAGAGTACTTTGTTAAGGGGTACTAATTCCCGAAAATGGACTCCTCCGCTAACCCCAAACTTCTCCTTCTTCCCATAGCTCCTTCCCTTCTTCCCACATGAACTGGGGAATTAAGGGGTTTTTCAAACCCTCAGCTCATTTCCTTATACACTATGCAAAGAGATTGATTGGAGTAATTTTACTCACCACACACTCCGGCTCCGGGACGTAAGAACCGTTCTCGTAGTATTTATTGGGGCACTCTGCCCAGGGAAGCTGTGTCTGAAAACTCTGGAAATAGATTGGATGAGGTGTGCAACAGAATTAGTAGAAAAAAAATTGAATGAGGGATTTCAAAGTACAACAAAGCAAACGTGAGGCTTGAGGAGGGTTATTAAGAGTGAACGTCAGTTTAAGTCATGGACTGTTTAAAACTTAAACAAAAAGACGTGAAGTTACCATGATACAACTGGTAAACACAGATAATTAATGCAAACGCAGGAAGAAAACTTTTCAGCAGAAGCTTGGAAGACTATGAGTACAGAGTATAGTTAGCGTAATACGAGGCATATTCATAAAGTAAGAGCCTTTTGCTTATATTTAAATATTGACGCTTCAGGAAACAGTTTTACTCCTGCAGCACCATCTACTGATTCATTGAGAAGCTATAGCAGCATTTTTAGCACAGTTTTGTTTCAGAAGCGTTTGCTTGTCCGTGCATGCAAACAACAATGTCCGAGACAATCGTTGATCCCGTCAGCTGTGAAGTGCGTTCTGTCATACGATTCTTGTATGCAAAAGGATTGTTGACTGCTGAAATTCATCGGGAGTTATGCCCATTTTATGGACCTAAAGTGAAGGAAAGGTTAGACACAACTCAAAGACACTCCTAAATATTAAGTGATATATCTATATACTACACGTGAATAATGCACGCTTTGGTGATGCAGTTGAACTTTCACACTGCGATACAAATGTATGTTAATTTGGAATGAGCAATATTACAATTTCAATATCGACACAGGTTAAAAAACATATACTGAGCATGGAGCGGATATCATCAATTATTATAATCCATATTCTATCGGTGGGGCAATAAGAAAAAAAGTGAATTGATACGGAGGTACAACTCAAAATAGAGGAAATATGTTTCAACAAAGGCGATATACTTTGTGTTGATATGCTACATCGTTTTCACGTGATTTTAATGCATCCACTCATTTCCCAATTTCCCATTAGTCATGTATTATACAACCCTGAATTGAGATATTAAAAAAAATCGCTCCCACTAAATTCAGGATTTTATCGAACTCTAGCGAGAACAATCATTGACTTATACTGGTATTCATTCAAAGAGATGGGTACCTTTAAAATTAAAGAAGACCGAATTCTTTTAGGCATTCTCAGTTGCTCAGTGGCGTATTCTGCCGTAGAATGGGAATCGGTAAATGATGGAATCAAGGTTGATTAAAATTATTATGATCATAGTGTACCTAAAAAAGTGACTGACAGGAGCCGCAACCATAGAGGGATGACACGAGTGAAAAATTTGTAGACAACATTAAACTTCAATGGAAGTTAAGAGTAGAGAAGAAGATGATTTACAGTTATCGGTAATACGTAATTAAGGTTTATGGATACGGTGAGTTCAACAGGATTTGAATGTCAGCTTGAAGATGAAAATTAAATTTAAATATCTGTTCTCTTTTCAGATTTAACGGAGGAGGCGTTTTCATATTTTAAATTATTGGTGTAAAATCATAGTCACACAACAAAATTAACCATTTCGCTGGTTATCAAAGGATATTTCTGATTCATTCCACTCAATTCCAAATGCGGATATAATACGTCGGTCTATTATTGCCCTAGTTCGTGATTACAGGTTGCATTAAAGGGAAGCAAAAAAATAAATAAAATCATTTTTCAATTAACAACAACGGAGTGACACATATTTTTACTCGTGTGAAAAATAAACATGCATAGTTGCCTGTAAATACTTAAAATATTACGTTTTTGTATCAGAGAACCATGAAATACACTGAACAATCCAGAATTGAGTTGGAGTTTCGTAACATTCACAGAATAAGATTTTATTCAAAGGTTGGATGGTGTTTATCGCATTTAAGCTCATATTAAACACTTCAAATAGCAATCAAGTTTTAATTTACCTGGACGAAGTAAAATAGGCACCAGGCGATGATGGTATTATAGTACAGAGCCACATTGAAGGACACCACCGCGCTGCTGATTCCAATACCACCTAAGTAGGGCGACATCTGGTTCCAAACACCAATAGCTCCTTTCCGAAGGCGCTGGCCGATAGCCAACTCCAAGTAGAAGATGGGTATGCCCTCGATAGCCAGCATCACGAAGTAAGGAATGAGGAATGCACCTGTGTGACGAAATGTCGCTTGCAAATTTATTGGAAAAATAAAACTCAAAAGCTTTATATAGAACTCGAAACGTTAAAAAAAGACTTTTTGTTGCAACTACTCGACGTTATTAATCAGTCCAAACACGACAATTTTTTCCAATGAACAAGGGCCGAAAGATGTAACGCGAATTACAATAAATTAATTTTAAAATATGTTTATCCTGAAAATGAAAGTAAGTTGAAAGTACCGCAAGGGAGCAATTTTTTACCCAATTCATTAATTATATTCCTTCATAGGAAGTACATAACCACCAATCAACTATACTTCATCGGGTAGGGCACAATTGTGGGTGGTCTGAAAAGTTTCCAACTCAGAAAATTTCAGAAAAAATGTCTTGTATCTTTGTTAGATCGGAAACTTTTCAGACCACCCTTGCACATAGCAATTACCCCACAGTATCCAAGTTTGTGTGCTTTGAAGTGACTGTATTAACAAGATTACATTAAACTAAGAGGCTTAGTGTAACTCGTTTGAGTGTAGACTCCATTTGAATTGCATAACTATTAAATGCTCCAGGTGACCTTTAAACGCCACCGTCGCGATCAACTACAGAATTAATTCAATTTGGTCGACGCGGGCGTCGGAATACGTCGTTGAATTCGGCTCTTTTCATCGAATGAGACGCTAGAGCTCAAACAAAGGGAATTTCAACGTCGTAAAAATTCGCATTCTTAAGATGCCATGTCTGTAATTTCGAGAAATTTCAGCAAAAATAGCATGATTGGTCCAAAAAAAGTTAAACGATGAAAAAGGTACTTCGTCCTTTATTTTTACTTGTATTCACAGAGTACCAGTACGGTATTTTTTTAAATATGAATACATATTAAAAGGCTGCGAAGAAAAATGAGGCAAGATAAAAAAAAGCTTCGATAAAATAGATTTTTAACTGCCTACCTCAAAATTCTAACGCACATAAAGTTGCTACATGACTCATTACATCTGATGCATTTTAAAGGGCATTCATCATGTACTATACGATACTATAAAAAATTAAAATTGTAAAATTGAATGATTTTTGCATTAAAATATTGAAAACAAATGACCAACTTCGAAATTGGAATGTATAGGAAACATTTTAACATCGAACTATAGACTTTATTTATTATACGAACTTGAAAAAATGAAAAAAATAAGGCCATTTGAAAAACATCATAAGCGAACAACTAGTATATATTAGGCACTCATTGACAAATAGTTATGCGATTGCAACAAAAACGAAGTTAAGCTCACTAACTTTATTAATGTCAATGGCATATTATATAATGTCAATGGACTAGTCAACACAAACACAGAAACTGAAACACATAAAAGAGGGACTCACTGGGTATCTGACTCTGAGACCCAGTGAGTCCCTCTTTTATGTGTTTCTGTGTCGACTAGTCCATTGACAAAAGGAATGGTTTGAGGCGTCACTTTGTGGAAGCGATTCATAACGGAAAAAGAAAATACTTAGTTCTTCCACACAAATTTTATTACACACTGGTGTGTAATAAGAACTAAGTATTTTCTTTTTCCGTTAGTCCATTGACATTATTGTGCACGTCCGTGGGATTTTCAAAAAAGTGACAAAAGTGTTATATATATTTGTATGTAAATAAATAAATAAATATATATATATATATATATATATATATATATATATATATATATATATATATATATATATATATATATATATATATATATATATATATATATCGATGATGCGGAAGTACTCACGAGAGCAATATAACTTTTGGACGGCACAATAGAACACAGAATAAAACAGATAACACGTCGGAGTCAGAAGCAGTCTGACCTGAAGAAGGCCTCGGAGTAGGCCGAAAGCTTAAATCATCTACAGTGTGAGTGTCCTTTTACGTGTTATCTGTTTTATTCTGTGTTCTATTGTGCCGTCCAAAAGTTATATATATATATATATATATATATATATATATATATATACACAAACAATTTAAAAAATGGATTTATACAGTTTATAGCAAAATAATTTCTGACTTCAATATTATCGATCCTAAATATTCTCATTGAGATCATGACTGAGACTTGTTGACAAAAAAGAAATAGGTGTCTCTGAAGCAATAATGTGCTTTCACGATAGCAGACATTCACGATGGAAAGGTCATCCAACGTGAGATGCCTAGTCCGCGCAGAAATCGTTTCAATTGGGTTGGCGTCCAACACTAAAGGAAGATAAGAATGACTTGTATTACGGATGGGGAAAATGTCACAGGAATATTCCGAATCGCAAAATGTCACACGCAAACACATTCTGGGCACCTGGCAGACGAGAGACCGAGGACCATTCAGTTAAATTCGATTTAACGATTCAATACTGAAGGCTATTCAATAAATCTTCCACGAATGAAATGGCTTGATATCCATGGCTATTAGACAAGATTAGACATCATATCAATCTTTAAACAATATTATGAATTAAATTTTCTTGTTTGTATTTCCTTTTACATTAATATCTTGATTATTATGAATAATACGCCATTCCAATTGCAATATTTACGAGGTATTAAGGTGAAATCCACAATAATCAACAGAGAGTT
Source organism: Hetaerina titia (assembly GCA_037158775.1). NCBI lineage: Eukaryota > Metazoa > Arthropoda > Insecta > Odonata > Calopterygidae > Hetaerina > Hetaerina titia. The sequence continues at coordinate 50,264,079 of CM073776.1, read as the reverse complement.
TATTTGATACTTCAGAGTAGAACTCATATCATATTAAATCTATGTGTGATATCCACCTGTGAGGTTAAATGGGCCTATTCCTCTCACTATATCTAAGCTAAGAGTTTCAAACAAATACTAGGAACTCAAAGAAATCATGCAAATTTGATGAAATTGAGGGTATGTAGGGGTGCCATCCAAATTTGAACTCGGGCCCTCTGGAGCAGTAGCTCTACCCTATGCTATTACGCCACCATACACATGTTCATAATCCCTGATTTTGTAAACCTGTGTTCATAATTTTTACCGAGTGAAAATAACCTGTGATCCAGAGAATTATCTATCAGGTGAGAGTATGCCCTTCTGAATAGGAAATATACCTTCCAATTGTGGAGGCACGCTCAGTTTCAGGAAGAGGATTTCCCCTTTTTAATCATTCATAAAAATTGTCTGGATATAGAACAACATCCTTGGTGCACCTAAACTTTAATCGAACCAAATAATCTAGCGTTCAGGCAACATCAATAGTTTTTACACATTTGATTTCAATTTATGATTACGAAACGGACGTCAATTTCAAGTATGGCGACCCGCACTCGGAATTACTTTACGAAGAGGAATCGCTCTCGATGAAAGTCATTCAACAAGAAGTTAAATAGATTCCATACGCGGCCACTGCTCCATTAAGGTGGGCAAGCATGATGCTTGTGAGGGAATTTACAAAAATACAGTGGAGAAGAGGCCGAATTTACGAAATCTCAGCAGCCAGTGCCGTATTTTATTACAATTGGGAGTTCGGAGCAGCGTTTCCTAAGAGTCTAAAGCGATTCTGCTCTCGCGATGGACCCATACGAGCATGACAGAGAAGCGATTGACTGAGATTCCCGTTCCGCGTGAAATCACGACTCCCGAGAGAAAAACGCCAGAAACGGATCACGAGTAACGCGCCGAGGAAAGGAATTCCGCCTGAATGGCGAGCACATAAAGCGGGACATGATGCCGAATATTTACATCCTTTGAAATGACACAGGCTGTTCCACAAAAGACACTTTTCTACAATAGGACAAAATATTTTCTATGGTGGTATAATGATTTTATCGCCATTTCGATATATGACCGCCTGAGCATTTGCAGAAGAAACTATTGATTTTTTTTTCAATGATAAGTACGAACTTACGAAACACATGACCAAATCAGTGGAATATAAGTAGTTCCATACTTCATAACGAACAAGGTTAAAATTACGTATTAAAATATGTGTGATTGATACGTAAAAATATAAAACTGTAAATGTTATCGTACAATATCTCGTATTGTCTTGGTGAACTGCTGGGGAGACAATAATAGAAGGCATTCAGGAATACACGTACAAGAGTACGGTTAGAGTATACTTTGATGAAAGGGTGACCCAGAGGTTTTAAGGTTGGAGATCCTGTGATCAAAATCCTACAAATTCTTGACAATCTTTGGCAAAATATTATTTAAAACATTAAAAAATCACCAATGAAATAAAGTTCAAAACAATAAATATGAGATACATCAGGACGTCGGCCAGCGGAAATTCCCCGGAAAGATTTTTCAAATAACTTTGGCAAAACTCTAATAAGAGCCCAGCCCTTAACGCCCAACGAAGCCAACAATTCAGTGAGGAAAATTCAACAAATTTAGTCAGGAAAGATTCGAGTTATGAAACGTCTGAACATTGATCTAAAAATTCCTCGGCTTAACAAAACTTTTATAATGCATTCAGACTCAACTGAGAAACCAAATTCCACTAAAAATTGCCCAGAAATGCGAATGGTATGAGAATTCTATATACATTTTTAAAATTTCCAACCTACTTTGCCCAAAAGATCTCAAAATTTTCTCAAAAGATTTCACAAATTCCGGAAAATATTTTCATACGATGAACTAGCAGGCCCAACCTATCGGACAAATGTTAATTTCATCTGGGTTTTTAAATCTGAAAAAAACGAAAATAATAGCTCCGAATGAAAAAGAAAATGCTTAAAAAGTTGGATCCAATTTGGATCTTAATGATTACAGTTCACATTACGAGACTACCGAGATATATAGTGATTTCCATAGACAAAGTTATTCTTCTCATTAATCAATCATTTTATTAAAAGTGATTACATTCTTTTTGTTTCCACGTTTTCAAGACCAACAACAGCGTCAACAACGATTTTCAAATTAAAAATCTGTTTTTCATTATTTTTTAAAGAATATTTCATGCTCGCTTCACATTAATGTGTAGTAACAAATCAGTATTTTGTGTCCCGCTGAATGCATCGTAAAATTTGAAAGTAACACTGATAAGTATGATTAAAATGAGTTACTACCACATGATCAAGGGTAAAGGGTGTAGGGAATATCGTGTTTTCATCGTGTTCATTAATTAATTTAGAATCAGAAAATATTTAGTTTCTGTAATGTCAGGATTTGCCGTTCGACTCGAGGTACGTTTTGAATTTTCCCTCCAGAAATGACCCATTCTTGCTTTTATCCATTCAAGAAGAGATGGATAACCATAAAGTTCTTCAATGACATCACTGAACCGGTGCCTAAAGAGGATAGCCTACAAAATAATGTTCCAAAGGGGCTTGAATTTAGGATCGAGTTTGTAGCCGTGGTATTTAAAGGCCACCTTTCCCAATATTTGAGTTAAACATTTTTGACGTGTTGGCTGAGGGAGGAGATGAAGGGGAAAGGGTCAAACCTCACCTCCGCCGTTCTTTTGAGCAAGGTAAGGGAACCTCCAGACGTTTCCGAGACCGACGGCGTAGCCGACCGTCGCCAGGAGGAAGGTGAGCTTGCTGTCCCATGATTCCCTCTGCTCCCCCCCGCTGGGTCCGACTCCCCCTCCGCTCGCCAAACCCACTGCCCCGCCCCCGGGCACGCCCGGCTCCGCCACCGTTGCCGCCACTTTGCCCCGCGCTTCCACGCCGCCATCTGCCGTCTGGAAAGAGAGAGGCTTGAGTTAGATAAACGATGCGGTGGGTGGCATTTTCAGGTGGTTCGTGGGGGGGGGAAAGCGAGGGATAAATGGGGAGGAATTGCGGGGATTGCGGCAGGTACGTCGGTTCTCAGGAGGCAAATAATCCACTGTTGTCTCAAGCAGGGTCTCATACAGTTAAAAATAATATTCTTTACTAAACAAATATATCCCAGTGAACGTGAAAGTTTAAATCTTCTCACTAAAATCTAATAATAGGGATGGGGAAAGTCATCCATGTGCTCGGTTGAGGGCTATTGTCCACTTAGTGGAGCACTCTCTAGCTTTAACAGCAAAGAACACTCCAGCAAGCCCATTTAATATAAAAGATGAGTGAATACGATTAAATAAAAACATTACAATGCAACAATTTCAGTGGATGGGAGTGTTAAAATCATTCGTCTTGACCGGGATTCGAACCCGGATATCTCGATGTCCAAACTAGTGCTTAAGCCGCATATGCGGCATCTCCCGCAGTTTCTTGAAATATAAACAAACTTAGCAACCAATCTTTTCAAAATTTTTCAATTTACTTTTATACCCCCGTTTCGATGTTTTGAATGGATCACGATCCGGTGAGAAGTAGTACCAACTTTCTCCTTGTAAACAATATCTAACTCAGAGGTGAAGGTGATAATGGGATAGGTAGGGTACGTAATACCATTATCCATCTGATGACGAACAGTGAATCAAAAACGAGATTTTTCTTCAAAAGATTTTAGCGAAGAAAAAAACTGAAAGATTTTGTTCTTAATCGATTAGTAAACCTATCGATTGATTTCTCTCGTTATTATTCCTCAGTCACTTGTCATGCTTTCCTTGAATTATCCTCATTGACCTTGAACCACAGCGCTCCGAATACATGATTAGAAAACTGTAATATCATTAGTTTATGCTTCATCCATGTTTCCGATGCTCCAATATTTAGGTATGTATTGCGAGCAGAAAAATAAATTTAAAGAGGAATCGAACCCGCGGCGCCCGAATTAGAAGGCACAGAAATGACCTACCCAGGCACGAATGACGTTAAAGTTGCTATGACTTACAGATGCACGCTCTCCCCCCCATGTGGATGTATTTCCGCCATCCACTAAGAATACATGGATTGCTCTAGACAAGGTAATTCATTAAAAGATTGGATCACCAGACTTGACGAGGTCTACAGGCTTGCAGCAAAGTCGGCTCCTTCTCGGGCTACTGAATAAAAAAAACATGAGTGAAGAGAGATTAAATTCAAGACTTAAAAAGGGTTCGTAAATCAGCTGACAAGCTATACGATAAAAGTAACCATGGAATCGTGAACAATTTCCTATCGTGTATACGTTGCGTTATCATTTAAAACAAAACGAAATCAAACAACTAACGCTGCAGACACAATCTGGATAGACTAGAATGGATTTTCAGCAAATCTAACATGAAAACTTTGATTTTTAGTCCATGGTGTTCGATAACTTAAAAAGGCTTTACTGCATTTGTATAGCGATTTGTATTATTCGTAAACGAGTATAATGGAATTCGTCATATCTCTTGACCGGCACTTTACGTACGGATCGCTTTAACTGATATTTCTGGTCTATGGTACGGCGGAAATAGATTTCACAAAAATTGACCCAGAATTCTTTTCATCCCTTCTCACGAAAGACAGTATATATCCAACGGATGATGATAGTAGCTGTCTTCAATGCAGAAACTAAGTGCTGCGGCACTAGCTTGCAAAGACGAACGAACCTGTATTAAGGAGTTTTCTGAATGGAAGTTACACTACGTACACGTAATTTGATACATGTACGAAAAATTATATTTTTAATAACAGATATTATATCGCTTGAAATGGACCAAAAGGAAAACAAATGAGGAAGTACTGGAGATGGTGGGTGAGGAGAGGGGTTTGTTGAGAGAAATCCTATGGAGGCAGGAAAAATGGATGAAAGGCGTATTGAGCAGTAGTGGGATGTTGAAGAAGGTAATAGAGGGGAGAATTTTGGGCAAGCGAGGAAAGGGCAGGAACAGGATAGGGATGTTGGACGGGATGAAGGGAGGAAGGAAGTACACAGAGATGAAGAGGGACCTGATGTAGATTAGGTTACTGGATTGGGTTTTGTTTGGAGTTACAAAATGGTTATTGGATAGTTGTGTCCATCCAAAAACCTACCTTAACCAGTAGATTACCTAATAATAATTATATCGCTAAATTTGGGGTGACAATGGATTGTATGTTTCGCTTGTTAAGTAATTACACTAAGAATTGCAGCGACCGATTTTAACTTCCGGTTGAGTAGCTATATTAGAACGCTGATTACCTAGGTCACATTATATTATTCAATTGTGAGATACCTGGTCAATTTGATGAGGTTACCTAGGAATTCTAATATACTCTTAAGTTTGTTCCTTTCAAAAGGAAAGAAATTAAACTAATTTTTTTTATGGATTCAAAATTTTAAGAACTTCATTGAAAATATAGATATTGTGTTTCAGGACGCGCAAATTAAAGTTTGTGCGCATCGAATCAAATCAAAATTTCTTAAATACTATGTAATTCCTCGTACTTAAGATTAATTGAAGTAGTACTGGATGGGGAAAAATTGGATTAAAATTATAATAATCTTTAGCTGATGTTTTACGTAAAAATAAAGCATAAACATTCATGCAAGAACGGATTTGATTATTAAAAATAATAGTTATAAAAGAGTCAGAGAAGACAATTTCAAAAGTTTTACGAATTTTTGCCACTGTAAGTGAAAATAACTAGAGGTACGTTAAAAATGATTAATGGGCAATTAAAAGGAACTAGCAAAAATTACGTCTAGAGAAGAGCAACATTATACCAAGTTTTGTTTCCTTTAAAAATATTTGAAACATTGCGACGCAAGAATAAAACTTTCTAAAAAGAGAGAAAAATTCGGGGGTAAAGAAAAATGACGACATTTAATTGCTCGAAAGCCACCGTAATAATATACCTTCCTCATTGACGTTATAAATGCCAGAAATACCTCACTAACATTCAGTCATCCAAAACCATAAAACATACTGATCAGACCAATGTATGCGTACGTATAATGGCTAATTTAACGAAAGGGTGAAATGAAATCATTGGTTTTATACCTTTAAAAATCGTGAAAAGGTTCAGAAAAACATGAAGAGTCTTAAAAAAACACGTTTTTAGCCGAAGTGCCAACGGATTTGAGTCCTTTCGGTAAATTGTCTGATGAAGATCGCATTACTTATCCTACCATATTTTTTGCCGACTGGCCTCCGAAAAGCTTCGATTAAATGTTCTCTGGGGGATCGTTTTGAACGGCTAACGGACATTTATTTCTCCCGAGAATAATCCCCTCAGGAAATTTCATTAGCCGCTGAAATCTGCGTTCCTTTCTTTCTAAATGTTTCCTCGAATTCATGGAATGACAGATGTACGATACTCGTATAACAGGATCCTTATCACCTCTTCACCTGCCACACATATCGTGCATATAACTTGTAAACGGGATGGTGATTCAGATTAAATATGACACAAATGGGATTAACATTCGTTTTTACATGATTACCTCACACTCAAAAAAGGCTTGCCCAAGACCACAAAAGAACAAACACTTCGACAGTGCCTTTGCGTTCGATGGTACCTGCCAGAAATACAAGTGTATTACGAAAACATGGCAAGAAAGAAGGTTTTAACGTAAAAGAAAAAAGTGAACGCGACCATTTACGATTTTCCGTGACAAATTCCTCACCCTATTACTATGCCCCTGATGAAAACTTTCCGGTTGACTGGTGCAAAAAAATTGCACTGAATTTAATCAAATATTTTATGGTGCACAGATAAACGTTATGCTCATTTCAATCATTAATCGTGGCGTAACGACAAATTCATCAATCCGCTACGTGGATTTTAGAGACTGTATTCCGGAGACCATTTTATTTCCGGGGGCTAATTCAAATGCAAAACAGATTCAGAGGGAAGCAATTCAACTTGCGTGTAACTACATGTATTTCGGGAGAACACGTAAATGTTGAAGGAAACGAACTGAAATCTATCGCCAGTGCAATCGTGTGTTACTCGGGGATCGAACTTGATGTAATGTTTACCCGAAAATTCCAGCAAAAAAGACATCATACCCGTAAACTTTTCATCACTTAACAAATTTATTTATGCATGACAGGCAATATAGTGCGAAAGAGAAGAAATTTATAGCGGACATCACCACAAAACGCTCAAAAAAATATATATATATTACCATGTCACCTACACGCTTCGAATTTCGCTCCGCATTAGAATTAAATTTTCGTTTCTCCCGAGAAGTTTTCTGTCAAGTATCCAATTATTTCCAGTTTAGGGAATGGCATTGAACGGGAAGAGGAGTGGGTGGAGTTACGCTGAAAAAAATAGGTTCCGGCCGTATGACCTTTTGGCACCGTTGGCAAGGGATTGAGCAACGGGATCGATGGCTAGACTGGCGTGACGTCACAGCACAATAACCCAATGGAAATCCTCGCCACGGTGTTCCCAAGGAAAGGGAGACGGCAGAGAGAGAGAGAGAGAGCGGAAGATGAGGGAGAGAGGAGAAGAGAGGAATGAGTGTGCGAGGGAGAGAGTGAGAGAGAAGGAATTAAAATTATAATTAGAAAAACTTCTATTGTGCACCGGGACAAGTTCTTCGGGGGGAGGAACAAGCGGCCACGAATTGAGAGCAGAATGGCGAAAATAGTGACATTCATAGGAAGGATAAGAACAAACTCGTGTTTCATGAAAAAAAATTTCAAAATTTGGAAGTAAAATAGGCTGGAAAACTTCAAGATGAGATGAAGTTTGATATTACGACGCCATGAACATACACACAATTTAAATTAATTCAAAGATGAAGAAATGCATATATTGTGTTTACATGTAATGATAAACAAGCAAGTAACGGAAAACAGATAAAGAAATCGTATTTCTAATAGGGAGCAATTGGAGAGAAAAATAGTCTTCGAGTAAGTTACCATCAAATTTACCTTTAAATTTTACCAAGGGACGAGGATCCTCACAATCCATATGAATGTAATTTCAAAGTCGTGACGCGGTCACGATAAATGATTATCAGAACACATTGGTCACGGGGTCTGGACATTTCACGTAACCTGGATCAACTCCAGTAGCAAGCACATGGCATGCAGTTTTCTTCCGATAAATTTTCGTGACAGCGAGTGATTTTGGCTTAATAAGCGAAGGAAACTGATTGAAACATTCCAAATAAGTAATTATGACTTGAATTGCTCTTTAACCAGCCAAACGTTTTGAAGTACGGAGAAAGTTGATTCGTTTCTCCGGATTGTATAACTGTAGCAAACGCATGAATTTAGGAAGTTTTGGACACCAAGTTCAAGCTCGATCGTTAGATCGTTATAAAAAAGAAAGATTTAATCAAGAATTGGAAATATTAGTAATCTAAAGGAAAAAACTGATGGGTATTTAAGGGAAATAATTTTTTTGTCACGGAGTAGGTATAATGATATTTTAATTGTATTTGAAATGAGATTAATTTTAATTCTATGATTGGTTTATCTTTTAGGAATATACCTAGAGTGCGTTAGTAATACGGCGTGTAAAATTTCCCCGACTTTTGATTTTTCGGATGTCTTTGCTGGCTTGTTTGGTACGATTCGAACTAGACTCTTAAGGGTCTTAAGCTAACGACTATGGTTGTTAGAGTTTTGGTCCATTGGAGAGCAAGAGAGTTCTATCTCACCTAATTTTAATAGCTGGGGTAATTTCAATTAAACTGTGTTATCAAATTGCATGGCCCGTGAGGTGATATATCTGTAAGCCGTCGGCGTAGAGTAAGCGCTGGCAGTGGAAGGAGAGAGAGAGATAGGAGAAATAGAGAAATAGTAAGAAATTAATTTATTCAGAACTGTTACTGAACTTCCCAGGGAGCCTAAAGATATTATTACCAATATTGAAAAAGATATTCGACCTGATGACATATTTATGAACACACACAAAGGAAAATAGTTGATGGGTTGTCATCTCAAAAATATATTTAATTAACACCAGGAATAGTCGTTAAATTAAGAAAATATTACTCATACAATATACAATAGCAAAGAAAAAGAGAAGGTTTAATATGTTGACGTCAACTTAAACGGCTTAAATTGTCGTAGAAGATGATAGGAGCAGCGGAAAATTCCACTGTGAGCATTTTAAAAGTTTGTGAAATTCTGCAAAAACCGTTTAAACGAGTTTTATGTTTAGTCGGAATAATACAAGCAAGGATTGCCACGGTTATTGCTAAAAACATACCTACATAATTTAAAAGTTAAGAAGGTGCTGCAGTTCAGTAAAAAGGCCCTCTGATAGGTAATCTCAATCCATACGCCAGTAATGGTCAATGGCAAAATGATTAAATAGGCTTTTTGTTTTCGGATATAAAACGATATGGGATATTTATTTGTTTACCTGATAAAACGTTCCGTTCTAATTATTTTTCATACAAATATGGCTGAGGACGTGAGCTCCCTAGAGTAATTTCAAGAACACGGGTGTCTGGGTCAAAATGACTGGAAGCATCATTGACAGTTGTTGCAGCTATTTGATTCAAACCGAAATAATTAATAATTTTCATGAGACCAAAAATAATTGCTATAATTCAAGTTTTTTTTAAGTCTGACCATTCAGAGGAGATACTGGAATCAGTGATGATAGTAAATGTAGAATATTTTATCGTTTATATTACTCTGAGCGTGCATTTGCGTATCGATAGCATACATCACGCATGTACAGCTTTTGAGCAGCGATTGAAATAGCCAATTAGGGACTTGAATGCCCTTCTTGAAAGTGAGGAGGCATTTTTCAGCGTGTCCGAATTCGTATAGTGTCAAGTGAACCGTGAGTTTTGGGTACATTTTATTTAATTCAAGGAAAGAACATAGATGTCGACACCATATTCGAATTCTTGACAGAAATTATTACTACATTTCCTATCGCACTCCTGGAACCGGAAACAAAAGAATTGGAGATGCTCAACTGTCAAAAAAATTTCCATAATCTGGACCAAGTCAGAAAAATGATATCGTAGAAAAAGCATGGAAGCAAATGCGAATATCGTTTCACGTTTTTGCACATTCTTCTCGTAGTCACTGTTACTTAAAGCTCCTTCGAGGGCTAATTGAGCATACATCTTCCTTCATTGAATCGAATCTGAATATGAGTGCTTGCAAGCACCCTAGAGGTGCATAAATTACTTAATTTTCCTCATTTTCTTCTAGGAAAATCCCCAACCGGCGCAAGCTTCTATATATTCAAGATATCCCCTTGAATAAACACAAACTCTACTTCACCCTTGCAATAAAAAAAAAATACATTCCATCGATCTCATTATTAATATATTTATAACAGAGCATACCGAAAAAAATTGTTGGTTACTCGCATTGCAATATTTGTGAGCAGAAGAAAAAAAATATTCTTTATAAAAAATATTATTCTTAACAAAGCAAAATAAAGCTGCCAATAACTCCCTCTTTTTGTAGCTTGAAATGTAGGCTACCATTTTCCAACGAATGAATACAAGTCCTCAAAAACCTGTAGCCCCTTTGACATGTAACAATAACGATCTCAAGCATAATGTGTCTCCTTGACTCAAATGAAATATTGGCATCCTCCAAATTAATTTTCTTTTTGTTGGTCTCTTTGTCCATTTTCTAGTAGTAATATTGCATACATTCAACACAGTACTGTACACATAATGTTCTGGAATCTTTAAAATCCATTGTTTCCGACGTAACTTGGTGGAAACTGCTCATCATGAATAATGAAAATACTTGTTTGTTCCACAGAGGAATTTATTGAAACGAACTGGGCTTCGAAAACAACAGTATCATCAGTCATCACACACAGAAGAAACTATACTTATGTAATGGGAAGGAGTGGTTTAAAGAGGTGAGGGTGGAAGGACCCATTAGGTGGAGGCAGTCCAAATGACTGGGGACTGTTTGGGGACGGTGGGAAAAAAAGAACAGACTTCAGGCTATTGAAAAATTAGTGACAAAAGGATGAGGGTGGGTGGGAGGGAAGCAATGTCTTTATCTATTTAATTGCATGAATTTTAACATCTAAATACTTCCATTTCATCCTTAGTACAAGTATTTTGAGATACTAAATCGCGGAAATACAATGATGTGTTAATTCAGATAATAAAACAATTCACAAAATTGTGTTTGCCTCCTTCTCCCCCCTCCTAGATCTTTCTTTTTCCTTCAACTCTTCAATGGTCTCACAGCTCGATAGGGCTCCTATATTCACTCTGTTCCTTCTTTCCCCAGCTTCCTTCCTTCCCCATAAACCTATTCAGGGTTTTCAAACATTCCACATTTTTTATATAAAATCAAAAGCAAATTCCCACGATTTAAACCACATTTTTTAAATTACATGACATAAGCCTACCAAAAAAGTTTTTAAAAATATTTATCCCTTCCTAATTTCCTTAATCATTCAAAGGGTTACATTTCAAAGCCAATACTTTGAAATAATATCAAGCATGATGCCCTGGATTAAAACATTTATTGATTTCGGGAATTGTTATATTAAATATATAAACGATCAAAACAAGCCAGGACGCCCATGCTGGGAAATACTATATGGGCATATACACATGACCAACGCTGAATGATGACGGTATAATTTTATTTCTTCCTGGTGAAGCATTATCTGGAGCTTGTTTTCTAGCATAAGGTTTTAGTATTGCTCCTTACTCAATCCTCTGGTTCCATTTCAAAAATCTCTCTCTAATTTCTTATTCCTGTTCAAATATTTTAATATTTTTCTTAGTGGTGGTGTTCTTGATGACATTTACTTTTGAGGTTTCAGTTCCAAATTCTTCGGTTAGTTTCAATTCCAATTACATTGGGAGCGTATTTCCAAATCTCAAATTAAAGACGAATTTTCTACATTCCTAAGTACGGAAACATTCATCGATTCCTCATTTACAACATGCTTTTCCACCAAGTTAAGCATCACACGGAATCACTTTCAAATTACCTGGTATCCTATAAAGAGTAATCATCCACATTTTCTTCCGCCAAAAAACAACCTCCTCTTTGACACGAGAATTAGGAGCATTAATTACTTATCCTTGATAACCTCTCATTGTAGGAACTTACATCATCCTGCTAAATTACCGTTCCACTAGCTACGAAAAATCATTAACTGTTTTATTTTCATTTAAATTCTGAAGGCATTTCTAGGTCTTCATCATATAACTGCTGATAGGTTTACGGTGCATGGTATGCACGAATTCTATCTCATTATTTTCCCGCTTGACTTAAAGGTATTCTTGCGTAGCTTTGTAAATCTTACAATGACGAATCCAAGTGAAAAATGTAATTGTACAACTTCAAGTAATGAAGATATTAGGTATTGTCAGATAATGCATTATTGTCCCCGCTACGTTTAATTTCTACGTTACTAAAATTCCTTATAGTACTCATAATATTATTATACTTGCTTTTATAATAAACTTCGTAGTTACAGGCTTGATTTTCTTTCTGTGATTAGTGCACTTTATGTAGTCTAATGAAAACCTAACACTCTTCATAACACACATTCCACTAAAAGCTAGCTTTTTACGTACCCATATTGCCATCGCTGAGGCAAGAGAACTGCATAGTGACAACTTACTTAGGCACACACAGTTGTTGGGTTATGTCCTTGTTGATGCGCGGACTGGTTGTCATAGTGGGTGTTCGGTTTTTATTCGATCGAGCCTAACTTATCTGGGAAATGTTTGGATAAAAAGTAAAGATTTCGCGACAATGAAGGTAACTGCAGGATTATAAAATTAATGAGTCAGGTTTATATATTTAGAAATTTTATCCTACACGACCTAAAGATAATGATTATCATACTATAGTAAAGAGTATAATTAAATTAGACCTTGGGTAGATTCTATAAAGACAGTCTATTAAAAATAATTAGTAAAGGTATTAAAATTGATTGATGAAAAACACAGTTCTGATTGTAATATATCTGTTCAGTGAATTATGTAAAACATATAATATAATCTCTTACCTGTGGATAAGATGTCCACATTATGCTACTGACGGCTGACTAGTATTTTTGCATAAAATTCAAAACTAAACATGATGAAAAAGATGTGTTGGAAATAAGGAAGCCTAAACTATACAAGGTATTATCTATCTTCTGGTTTTAGCGAATATGGGGAGAAACAACTTAACACAATTATAAAAAAAATCCTCAATAGTCTTCCGACACATCTTAAAAACTTGAAAACCTTATCTTAATTTGAAAATAAGATAAAATAACTGCAAATAACATCAATCGATGAAACCATTAAATAAATTTCGCCTTGTTGGCCGTAATCATTTATCACTTCTTGAGTAAAGAGGAATTGACGTATAATAGGAAATACGTGTGCAAACACAAATTCATTTATGATATGAATACTTTTAGGAAAGTACTTTTTCCTATTGAACCAGACATGGCGCTTAATGCACACACATTTCTGAAAGACATAAAGCCACCAATCCAAGCATGAAAAAATATTAATAGTGAAAGGAATTCTATGATAAAAAAAATGGTAAAAAAATCAATGATAACATTATCATTGACGTCGTGACTCAATTTAATTCATAAGTAGTTTTATTTAAGAGGAGATTTAGAGAGAAAGAGAGATGGATGAGAGAAGGGGACACCGAGAGTGGAAAGGAAACCGGCGGAAAACTACTCCCTCAATCCATCTCCCCGGAGTGAATCCACCCTCCCTCTTCTATTCGTCCCTGATTTTCTCTCACTTTGAAATCAGATGCATATCTAATATCCACCGATATCAATTGGATTCGCATGCAAGGGCACAGAGTGGAGCATTATGAGAATTCTGGAATTTCCCAGGCATGGAGGCCGAGTTTGAATCGCAGCGTTAGTATTAGGCTGGAACTTTATCCCTACTTAGTCACCCGTTCGAGAACTCTTCAATGGCAATACTTATACTCTGGCAATGCATAACAGGAATACTTGTTCAAATTCTCATCCAAATACTTTTTTACGACTATCCTACGCCAACACACTCAAAACAAATAGTTACGATAGAAATGTTGATTACTTCAAAGAAAGTCCCGGTAATTGTCAATTAATGAGCAGAAATGATATTTCATTTTTTATACTGGGCTCGGCGAAACAGTCAAATTTAACATTATTTCTTAATTAAATCAGGCACTCGTTATAATTCACTTCAGAATATTTCTAAAGATCCACGACTCGTACATACCATGTATACATATGCATATCTTTTTATTGTTTATTAGGTAATCTACCGGTTAAGGTAGGTTTTCGGATGGACACAACTATCAAATAAATATTTTTTGACTCCTAAGAACACCTACTCTACATCAGGTCCCTCTTCATCCCTGTGTACTTCTTTCCTCCCTTCATCCCGTCCAACATCCTTATCCTGTTCCTGCCCTTACCTCGTTTGCCCAACATTCTACCCTCTATTACCTTCTTCAACATTCCACTACCGCTCAATACGCCTTTCATCCATTTTTCCTGCCTCCATAGGATTTCTCTCAACAAACCCCTCTCCTCCCCCACCATCTCCAGTACTTCCTCATTTGTTTTCCTTTCGGTCCATTTCACCTTCTCCATTCTTCTCCACACCCACATTTCAGAAGCCTCCAATCTACGTCTATCCTTCTGCTTCATTGACCACGTTTCCGCGCCGTACATAGCTACGCTCCATATCAGAGTTTTTACGAGTCATGTGTTAACCTCCTTACTCAACGTTCCCGTCACCAACTCCTTCCTCCTCTGAGAAAGCCTCCTTGGCTAGCACAATCCCTACTAATTTGACCATATTGGTCCAAAACACTTCCGAGATATGTAAACTGTTCTTCTACCTGCTCTATTTTTTCCGCTCCTATTTTAATGTTTAGCTTAGCCTTTTTCTTTCTGGAAAATCGCATAAACTTTGTTTTATTAATATTGATTCTCATCCCATATCTATCACACTAAAACTCCAATTCACTCAGTAATCCTTGCAACCCCTTGGCCGACTGAGAAACTAATGCTTGGTCATCAGCAAACCTAACCGATATTAAGAATTCCCCTCCGACTTTCATTCCTACCTCCAGTATGCTTATATTTATGTGTGTATAATTCATTCATTGTTTTTCTGCACAATTCATGTCATATGACCTTTAATCTTAAATTAAGATCTGTATTCATTTAAGTTTATATTTCGCTACCTCATATGGGTACTACCAGCATTTCTAATCTCATGCAACACTTTGACAAATTACGAGTTCTCAGAAAGATTTAACTTTAATGTATAATGATATTTTATATTGAAAGACATTCACATTAACATTATTAGTCCATCCCCTAAGGCGGTGTTCCTCAGGACAATAAATATCTGCCTTTCTTTATTTTCCCTTCCTGTGGATTCTTTTTTCATGGCGCGTATGGAGAAGCTTAACGACCCCATTGGTTTCAGCACGGCTCCATCCTTAAAACGAGACGGTATAGAATCGTTCATCCGCAGGAAAAGGGAGGATTTAATTTTTTTGAACACGCAAACGGAACGCCGCCGTGTTTAGAGTCAGTCACTTTTACCATCACATTTTTTCCCAGTGCGCTTTTATTCGAAGCGCTCAAGTTTTTATTTATTTTTAGGTCCTTTCGGTACCGAAATGAGGAAGTTTGACTTTTTTTCAACACCAAATTTTTTTAGTTGAACAGCGAGACGGTTCGCTGCCACAAACGAATTTTATTCGTCATTGTGCTAATATTTTTTCGCAAATTTCGAGTGCGCTCATTACCCATTCGTCAGCCGTCGTCATCATATATAAATATCAGAAAACAAGAGTAATATTTATTTAAAAACTATCTCATTAAATCCCTGTAAATAAACATTAATTAGAACTTATGGGATAATTTAACTACTTAAAAAAATAATACAAATCTATCGCGTGACAGATAAGAGGCGTACAGTAAGATGAAACCCTGCGAATTTATATTTCAGGACGATATAACACGAATTTTCTATTAATGAAACATTCCATTATCTCGATCTGGAAAAATTATTCTTTAATTGAAAATTATTAACTACAAGTTCATTATATTTTTTCGCCAATAAGACTTGCTGATAAATAAATAAAGATCTCAGGAAAAAGAAGCAATACATGAGGCAAAAAAATTAAGTTTACCACCTTCATCGAAGAAGTTGTTTTATCCATTCATGAAATGCTAATATTATTCATAATTTCAATTATTTTTCTAATTAAAGCTTTTTTTGCGTAGCTACAGGTGGTATCGTAGCTACGGAAGTTTGATGACTGGCGAGCGATACCGGTTTTTATTAAGCTTCACACTACTTAATACTACGAGATAAAGCGTGTGGGTTCAGAACAATTTATCGTTCTTACCACCGAGCAATCTTCAATTTTCCAAAAATGAGAAACAATAAAAGAGGTCAGGCATATTGTAACTGAATACTTTTTTACACTGCCTGAGGTGAGATTTTTGACTTTTTGATTTTTAGATGCACAATTTTGCGAATAGTTCGAAAATAATGGGCAATCATCCTGAAGTAACAAAAAAACAGTTATGACACGATCAAATGTGCAGTAATTTTTATTACTACTATATTATTCTTTTATTTACAATGCATTCCGCCTACGCTAAATCAGAAGCGTAAGAAGAAAGTACCGATTTTATAGAATGTATCAAACGGTATCCTGGAATATAAGGCAACAGAAAAGAATTTGCAACTCATATGTCGTGAGGGTTGCTAAAACTCAAGGATACTATAGAACGAGCACACACTTTCGGATATAACGAAGCCCACACATTAGTGTTTGCAAACCAAAACTACATAATGCTTACTGATAATGTCAATAGGAAGGGCTTTCGTAAATGAAAATAAATATTATCCAAACTTTCAAATATATATTCAATAATAAATTTGGAATAATACCATCCATAGAATCACTATTCATTGTTATTTTCTATTTTAATAAATTGTTATGGTAACAAATAAAGAAATACCATTTCCAACACATGTTTTGGGTTTTTCCCTAAATTTACGAACATGGCTAAACAATGGAGTACATTGAAAGATCTAAAAATTTTTAAATGTTGATTAACACGCAATAAAGATGTTCCGCCAACGGTTCACTGAGTTAATACGAATTGATACAATTAAATTTTTAGACACGCCTTTGTAAATTTGTAGGCTTTTCTAAACAGAGCACGTTTCCTGTGAAAATGAAATATCAACTAAAACAAAAAAATTAAGGGTATTTCATACACCATGTTTTAGCAATTTTCAATAATAGTAGGTAAATACGATGAAAAATATGTCAACTATTCAGAGTTGTTCCATTAATTTCGCTAATTTAAGGCTCTCTCTGGGAGGAGGAAATTGAGTAAGGATGCTATGAAAAGGTTAATTAATGCTTTGATATGGATCTTAATTATATACTTTACGGAGACTTGATCGTTAAGCAAGAAGATAGGCGTAGATTGAAGGCTTTTGAGAAGTGAGTGCAAAGAATGATGGAAAAGGCTGAAAAGGAAAATGAACGATGTACTGGGCATGGTTGGGGAAGATCAAGTATTGCTGGGAGAAATAAAAAGGAGGTAGGAAAGATGTGTGCAAAGCATTCTGAGTGGCGATGACACTTTGAAAGTTGTGATAGAGGGGAGAATGTTAAGACAAGAGAGGAAAAGAAAGGATAATGATTATGAGAAGGAGTAACAAAAGGAGATTCCGTTGGACGGAATGAAGGGAGAAAGAAATATTTAATTGAAGAAGGGTTTACTGTAGTGTGAGGTGTCAAGTTGTGTCTTAATGGGAAGAAATCTGTTCAATTAGTGCCAATCCAAAAACCTACCTCATACGTGGAGTATTTAATCATGCAAGTACTAATGCACCGTAATAAAGTACGCATAAGTAGCCAGCAGGCGGGAGAAATGCGACCGCCTTGCAAGGGTGCGTTTTGTAGAGTGCCTTATCATTTACCAACCGTCTTCCCTCGCTTTCTCCAGGATGCTGACTAGAATTCCGATACACATCTTTCTTACCCATTCCTCTTCCCTCCCTGCCCCACCCCCCTGACCCCTTCAGGGGACACGTGTGCAGTGCGTTGATGCAAAGGATCGGGAGTGGCAGTCGTGATGTCACCTCGATCGCACGAGGACGACGTTGGTTTCACTTACTTGGGCGCGATAATCAACGGATTTCTGAAAGCCTAAATCTAAAAATGGTTCACACCAACTTTCTCTTCGCGTTCCCTTAGTTATTCTCCGGCGGATCATGAAGCGATGTTGCAAAAATACTATTTTCAATAAGTTTGAACTCGGGCCCAATTTTCCCAAGATTAATGCACCATGGAAGGCAATTAAGTGAAAAGCGCACATGAATTAAAATTCTCCAAGCCGTTCCTTTTCGGAGCAGGCAAAGTTAAATAACCACAAATGAAATTTGAACTAACTCAAAGGATCTTTACAATTATCTGTTATTATTTGTCTATTACTATTTTCTTCCATATTGCCCTGCTGCTGTTGCACTTTTATTTAACATGTTTTACGGTCTAAATTATAGCACGCATAATTTTCTGTTCCTGAGAATTCTAATAGTCACCATCCTTGAAGTCTCTTCAACCACAATCAAATATGACTCTCGGTTTACTTCATCCTCTCAAAACGTTTGCCTTTCTCTCATATATCTGTCAAGTAAAACGAATCCCATACATTCTCTCAAATTGATCTGATTAAGCCGCACACTTATTTTTACTTGTCGGTAACGAATGCATCCAGGCCACATGCTCTCATAAGCCTCCAATTCCTCCCCCTATTTATCCTATTGTTATAGTGTCAGTACACTCACATCTTTCCTACTAATGAAACCTGGAGATGGTATGTTGGCTACGAGGCGGTCCTATCAGAAGAGATAATAGCTTGTTTAGTATGTTGAAAGGAGGGTTTAAGGTATTAATAGGCTGGTTTCACAAGCGCCCGAAAATGTCAATACTGCCCGGTAAAGCGCCGTAACCATAAGTAGGAATTTCTGCTAATGAAACGGAACTGCGAAGTTTGGAAACTGCCTATTTTATCTCCATTTCGTGTTAAATTAAAATAAAATAATGTCTCAGAATACCGAGACGACGTGGGATGTGTTTAATTAGCCCATCAGCACATACATAACGATACTACATAACACAGGCCTACAAAAAAAATTTTTTTTGGTGCCGGGAATCTTTGTGTTGATTTTAACTATATTTGTAGAGCTGAATCCAAATATGAAATCCGTTTTTATTTAACAGCTCTACTTTTTTTAGATATTGCACATTAGATATGGCACATCTTTTTTAGATATGGCACATCTTAAGATTAGTTGTTTTAATATTTGATATACTAGTATTCCGGAAAATAATTTTCAAAGTTAAATAAATCTATAAGTATACTAATTTATAACCACTCTGCGGTGTTCCTTTTATTTTCAATAAACTGTCAATAAGTTTTATGTATATTTCTATATTGTAGGCCAATGAGATTAAAAAACAAAAATCGTTTGTATCGACTTCGGTAAAAGATGGCGAAATTAGTTCATAAGGTATCCGGACTACTAGCATCAAGACTGCATGAAAAGAATTTACTGCAACCCGGTACAAAAATAAGTTTTTATCGCGCAAGGGAAAAGGATATGCTACCCTTCTTTACTCAAGAAAACAATCTTACATTTTGTTTAGACGTTAAGGGTCTTTTGGAAAAAATGGGACTACTATCACAATATGATGCTAGTGATTGGCGTTTGTTTATTGATAGCTCCAAGCGTAGTTTAAAATGTGTACTTCTTCACAATGGTAACAGGTTTGGCGCAATACCAATCGCTCATTCAACTAAAATGAAAGAAGAATACGATACAATAGCATTGGTCTTACAGAAGATAAAATACCAGGAACATCGCTGGGTGATTTGTGTAGATTTAAAAATGGTGAACTTTCTTCTTGGGCAGCAAAGTGGCTACACAAAATATCCTTGTTTCTTGTGCCTCTGGGATAGCAGGGACAGACAAAACCACTGGATTAAGAAGGAGTGGCCTAAGAGAGAAAACTTGGTTGTTGGGAAAGAAAACATCATTGCTGAATCTTTAGTTGAAAGAGAGAAAATCATCTTACCGCCTCTACATATTAAACTAGGCCTAATGAAACAATTTGTAAAGGCTCTTGACAAGGATGGACCATGCTTCGGCTACTTAAGACTAAAGATGCCCCATATAAGTATTGAAAAACTTAAAGCTGGTATTTTTGAGGGGCCACTAATCAGACAACTTACAAAGGATCCTGCTTTTGTCGAGTCAATGAATGAGATTGAAAAAATTAGTTGGATGTCATTTGTTGAGGTCATAAAAAATTTTCTAGGAAATCACAAAAGTGAAAATTATATTGAGCTGGTAAACATTATGCTCAGTAACTTCAAATCACTTGGATGTAATATGAGCACAAAAGTTCACTACCTACACAGCCACTTAGACAATTTTCTTGGAAATTTAGGAGACACAAGTGAAGAACAAGGTGAAAGATTTCACCAGGATATAAAAACAATGGAAGCTCGCTACGAAGGAAGATGGGATAACCATATGATGGCAGATTACTGCTGGTGCTTAAAACGAGACTGTTTGAACAAAGTGCACTCAAGAAAATCGCGCAAAAGAAGCTTCCGATGTGTTGAGTGATGTTTTTATGTATTTTTTTCTTTTCAATTTGTTTTATTACAGTAAAAAATTTTAGTAATTGTGTTCAATTGTGTTGTAAAATTCTGTTGTGTTTGTGGGTGATTTAACAGCCCTAGAAATAAATCAAGTCTTTATATTTAGTGGGTTTTATTATTAATATAATATTCCCATATCATCATGTAGAAGATTTTTTTACGTAAATAACAACAGATCTATATCTTGAAAACTATAGCTGATAGGAAAAAACTAGTGTCATAATTGGATTCAGCACCCCAATTGTTCTTTAAATCATCATTAAAAGCTCCGTCACGAAAACCACTGTTGGCCTGTGTAATAAATGTCACAGATAGTCATGAGGTTTGCTTGCTCATCACTTCGATCAAAAAACGTGTCACTTTTAATACCTAAACAAGTTATCGCTTCTTAACGTTATAGTCAATATTTGTAGCCTGATGGTACAATTAATAGCCATGCGTTCTCACAGATTAAATCTTTAATGACCTTAATGTTCTATAGGATTTATAAGGATCAGATTTTCGTGGAGAGCCCATTTTCCTCAACATTAAGAGCAACAGGGTTTATTCAACGAAACCAGTTGTTGCTGGCAGGTAACTCGGCCAAAATAACCCAAGTTTAATAGTATTAATGCTAACCTCACACTAGCTTTCTTACATCGCCGGGGTTGATACCGCATTGCCAATGACGATTTGCAAAAAACCAATAAAATTAAAATATGAATTGCAAGAGTATCAATTTAACGAGGATTAATTCGTTTAAAAATTTTAAATTTAAACACTTTTCGAAGAGCAAAATTGATAAACGATGGTAGGTCTACAACGCTCATAAAATTATCCATTTTTTTTGCGATTAAAGATAATGAAGGTATAAACAATGCGCCACTCTTTGTAAAATAAAATGTCTTCACGAGGAGAGTATAACATTCAGCACGACAAAAACACTTTGAACGAAATCGTAAGAGCTACGAATACAACGTAAGAATTCACTCGATACGATCTATTAAGTAAGAACATTGCGTATGTATCCAGGTCGAACTTCGTCACTTTTCATCATGAATGTTGTCACGTTACTTTCCAGAAGTACCTCTCCCTTTTACCACTTATCAGTACATGAAAAATCTTTTGGAAAGCCGTTTTGTTTTTTCCCAGTCCAAATACTCTAGGATTACTCAGGACTGCAAAAATGAATAGAAAATACCGTTATGAATAGAATACGGAGCAGAACCTTCAAGTACTTCGGCAACAGCCAGAAGCTACGACGCAAGCATATCAATTCAAAGATAGCATTTTATGTTTCCACTTCTTTCCTCTAGATATGTAGCCTGGGATTTTAATTCAAGGGCAAGAAGGGTGGAATACTTTCTACTTCAGAGGTCCTTCAGGAATTTGCAAATATTAACCAAACGTGAGAGGTTTCCTTTTTTAAGATAGAAATTTTCCCCTAGATACATTCAAAAAAATAAAAGTTGTGTCCTCTGAAATCCAGGAAAGTTGATAAAAAGAGGATTGATTCCGAAACGGCATTATTTCTTTACGAATGACTCTAAGACGTTTACACACATATTTTATTTACAATTTTTATGATTAAAATAGGTTCATATTAAACCCTTAATTTTTTTTAACCAGAAAAGCACCTTAAGTTATCATGTTTCAAAAAATCTTACCCTATTTTGCAAAACAGTTAACATTATTATCATTCAAAACTTATCTCCAATGACAATGATTTGACTTCATATTATTTCAAGCAATGAAGAATCGATTATGTTTAAATATCCAATGAGAAGATAAATATGTAGCTAATACATTTACTCATAAATACTCTATGGCCATTTACAAGTTTCAGCAATTGAAGAACCCTACCAAGATGAGCGATTGACCATATTCCAAGCGTGATTAATAATTTACTCGTGTATGTATTGCTCACTAACTTATGTTAGTTTTCCAAACCTAAGAATTACACTCTATTGAACTTCCAAGTCTATTTGTTCGGAGGAGGTCTGGCCTCCCAAGATCATGCTCTGAACTCAAGACTTCGGAATCATATTTGTCTACTATAAGACTGACCGCAAAAGAGAGCTAAACAAGGAATAATCTAATGCTGGTTTAATGACAAATCCTTTCATCACAGGCTGTTTATAATTTAAAAATCCTTAATTTATAAATTGATTTCTAGAAAATCGCAAAATATGCCTGTTGTGTGTATCAAGGACTCGTGTAAAAGAAAACTACACCACAACGAATCGAACGCATTATTAGTAATTTTAATTTGATTAGACGTGTTCCTTAGAGTGATCACCCCATATCGTCAATACAGAACAACAAACGCACCGCCACACAGCACAACTTACGTGGAAAATCAGGATAAACATCTAAAGGGTTAGTAATTGATATCTCTATGATGGCTCACGTGGCTAACGTATCAGGTTTTGGCCATGGCTGAAGTCTATTGAGGATTTGGAGGGATAATAATTGAAAATGATACCCAAAATTCTAATGACGATAACACTACGTTCCGAGACCAATTTGAGCCCCGTCATTGTTGATTCAGCTATAATATTCTTACACTTTAATGGTTCACGCACGGCACATCTATTTACCTTTACATATCGGCATGGCAAGCAATCACGGGAAAGTTCAATAGTGATCTTTCTGTTCCGATAATAATCAACCAGGTCTTTAGAAAACATTGAAAAAAAAACATACAAGTTTATTTCGAGTCTTCAGCCTTTCGAAGGTTCACCCGATTCCCTTGAAGCGAACAAGAGAGCGGGGTCAACGAACGTCACTAAATATCCCTTTGATGCCACACCCCCTTGCCCTTCTCCCTGCCCTTTCACTCGAATGGCAAAGCTAAACGAGGAAGAGAACCTCGAAGTTCATTCGGGATCGGGACATAAAGGAAATCCCCGAAAGGATTCGAGAAGATCGAAACAAGGATAAATAAGTTTCCTTCTGGACGGAACATTCTCCGCCAGGATTCGCCAATAGCTGAGGAAGGTAGCGACGTTACTTATCATCCAAGCTGAAATAAGGAGTTATTTCGCTAAAGATAAAACTGATTCAGGGTGATGCCCCCAAATCAATTCGTTACCCGGAACAAGCAGAGTTCAGCGCGAGTTAACGTAAAATAATTCAAAGAGGAATGTTAAGAAATGCAATATTGCAAGTAGCCACGCACACGCCGATATATTCAACATGAAAAAAACCAAGAGTATTCGACCAAGATTAAACTAGATTCTACTTAATCCTACGAATTATTTCTGTACCGAACTGGAAGCTGGGATTCCCGTTCGATTCAATTTCTAACGTGGTCAGATCTAGTGATTTTTTTCGGACCAATTTCCAAATATTAGTGAATTAATATCCGACCCCACATTCAAACTCCATGCAACAGGAAAAAATCGCAAAAAAATCCAAAACAGTTTTACAGAACTCTTTTGGAAAGACTAGTCGAGATGTGCTCTATCCCTTTGGAGAGAAGTGTAAACTTTCAAATGTCTTCGTTATACCGCGATTGAGTAGAAATATAAATTATTTTTTTCTCTCTCTCAGCATTCGAAAATATGCGTTGGTACATTTAGACTCTAAAAATTACATTTTTCATTTAATGATGACTGGGGAGTGATAACATTTCGTTTGCCCCAAAGGAGGATCAGAGACAATTACTACAACCCCGTAAAATTTGCTTTCACGTTTGATAAGTCATTGGAACTATCTGCCCTCAACAGAGTCCTATTTCACTTCCACATGTGCTGATATTCAACATAATAATCAGGAAATTTGAAATTTTCTGCAGTTAGCCACGAAATATTGATCGAAAAAATCTCCATTACGCAACTAATCCTTACTTATAGCGATTTAAGTTTGGAAATAATGAGGTGCTTGAGAGAAAAGCTCTTTTTTTAACAGCTGTGGTCAAAATAAAGCTTCCTATGAGGGATTAAAGAGTGATGGATGGTGTGTTTGTGAAAAAATGGTTAGAGTTTGCAGTTAGTTTGATTCGTATGATAAAATTATCGGAGAGGTATCATTTTCTGCGAGTTGGAACTTATTTTAATATGACTCTAGTATTTTAAAACCAACGCAGACGGATTTAAGGCCTGAATTAAAAAAAAACACGAAGGTAACTCAACAGAATCGTTTTTTTTAAAGACCGAATAGATTCAGAGCGCCACGCTATTACAGGAAACCCCAAGTTAAGAGCCTCTAGAGACATTAGGGCTATTTTCACGATTAAACCAACTGATAAATACATATGGCATGCGTTCGATGCTGTTCCTGAGGTAGTAAGTCTAGACCCAAATTACAAGAGGTAGGCAAGAACACCACAAGAGTTTGTATAAAACACAGAAAATAGAGCCGTTCAAACAGTAGTCTATATATAAATATATTAATGATTAGCACCTCAATGCTACTTTAATCAGTGTATATTAATTTATGTATATATCCCGGATAAGGAAATATTTTTGACATTTGTGATCTGCTCAAAGTCGCCTTCCCCACCTTTCCTGTGTTTGTCTGTTATGTGTGTTCCTATCCCCTTTCCTTATATCTATTTTTATGTGTGAAGTAATATATATATATATATATATATATATATATATATATATATATACATTCAAATACGAAGTCCCGCCATACGGCGCACAAATATTCATTCAAACATAGAAATAGGTATAAGGAAAGGGGATAGGAAAACACATAAAAGGCGAACACAGGACATGTGGGGAAGGCGGTTTTTGAGCAGATCACGAAAGTAAAAATGTTTCCTTGACCGGGATTTGAACACCGGATCTTCCACTTGCCGGCGGTCAGAGTCCCTGAAGAAGGCCTCGGAGTAGGCCGAAAGCTTAAATCATCTACAGTGTGAGTGTCCTTTTACGTGTTATCTGTTTTATTCTGTGTTCTATTGTGCCGTCCAAAAGTTATAATGCTCTCGTGAGTACTTCCGCATCATCGATATATATATATATATACACGACGATTCAGAATTACTGAAACGTATTATTACAGGTGACGAAACATGGGTTTATGGATATGACGTTGAAACTAAGGCTCAATCATCCCAGTGAAGGCATTCTGGCTGTCCAAGACCGAAAAAGGCTCGACAAGTGCGGTCTAACGTGAAGGTTATGTCCACTGTGTTCTTCGATTTTAATGGCATAGTGCATCATGAATTCCTGCCGCCAGGTCAAACGGTCAATAAGGAACGGTCAAGAAGAACCGACTAGTTCAACACCGTTTACGTGAAGCAATCCGAAAAAAACGCCCGGATCTGTGGAAAAACAATTCATGGCTTTTGCGCCACGATAATGCACCAGCTCACACTTCATTGCTCGTTCGTGAATTTTTGGCCAAAAACAATACTGTAACGATGCCCCAGCCTCCATGTTCGCCAGATATGACTCCGTGTGACTTTTTCCTATTTACAAAAATTAAGAGAACCTTGAAGGTCCGTCGTTTTACAGCCGTAGATGACATTAAAAGCGCATAGCTGAAAGAACTGAAGGTTATCTCAAAGATCGAGTTTGAGAAGTGTTTCAAGGATTGGAAGAAGCGCTGGCACAAGTGCATAATCTCCAAAGGGGACTACTTTGAAGGTGACAACATAAATGTATAAGAATAAATAAATATTATTGTCCGAAAAATTAAAATTCTCATTATTTTTTTAACACACCTTGTATATACCATTGACCAATTACATATTCAAACACTGAACCCCGTTTGGCGGGGCTCCGTGTTTGAATATGTAATTGGCCAATATGCCTCATTTCCTTCTTCAGGCTATTCGTGCCTTGGGGGGGCACTGAACCTACTATTATGACATTGTATGATTATTTTCCTTACCGTTTTTTCCTCTTATGTGTTCATCCATTGCTCTGCTAATGGGTGAAATAATAACTCCCAAATGAGCACCATCCTTTGGACAAATTGGTCGAATTTGGTCGCAGCAGATTTCAGTGATAATTACGTTTTCTCGATTTCTTAATTGGTCGAGCATCTACAAATCGAAGGTCCGTGGTCCAAGGCAAGTTCAAGGAAACATTTTTCGGTTTGGGATCCTCATCCTTCCGCCTTCCCCACTAACTGTGCCTGTTCTCTATGTGTATCTCTGTCCCGTTTCCCTATACCCATATGAATCTGTGAGGGAGGCAACGGGAAACCACCTCAATTATGATTCCCAAGAATATAATGATGGGCACTCTAATAATAATAATAATAATAATAATATATATAATGTATTTTTTATATATTTATATATATTTGATAGTTGTGTCCATCCAAAAACCTACCTTAAACGGTAGATTACCACATAATAATATGAATCTGTTATTGCTGCCTGGAGTATTTCGGATAAGGAAACCTTTTAAGGTACAAATTATTCTTGATAATAACAATGAAAAAAAATGATAAATAAAAAACCAAATTAAATGAAATATTGCTTACTATTTTGCTAAATAGCAAACATCTTGGATAGCCGAAAACCAAATTCCCACGGTTATAAGCTTCTGAGGGGTCTTGCGAAGCACCTTGACCTTAGTTATCAGTTTTCATGAGACTTGGGTTTGAAAAATGATATTCATGAATCATTTTCAAATACAAATTTTAAGTGACTATCACAATTTAGATTTTTTAAATCTGGATATTAATTTTACGTTACTTTAACGTACACGTTTAGATAAAGTCTGAAAGGTTCTTAGTACACGAACTTAAAAATAAAAAAATACATAGTATTTCCATAGGCACCAAAGATTTTAAACTTAGAACTCTGAATTTCGCTTCCCAGTATCAAAATAGGTTCATTAAACCGGAGATTTGTTTTTAGCATCATGTTAAGCTTGCTGAAACGAAGCTAATATTTTTCATTACAGAGGAGCTTTTCCCTTGCACACTACGAAATATTTTTTAATCATCAAATCTCATGCTTTATTAAGTCACATTAGTCTGGAGGATATTTCCCACTGCATTAAATGTACCAGATGCATTTTTGACAGACTATGAGCGGTGCTTTGAAATAATCAAGATTGATCTTTGAACGTCTTTTAGAACAATGATCGAAAATGCACAGAGAGAAAACACTAAAAGCCTAACTTAATTTACGATTCCGTGAAATCTTATTGAAATGCGTCATTTCTATGAAAAATTATTTGAACAGTTTGGAAATACAATGATCCAAAACAAAGCATGCTTGAACATCTGTTGTGTGACAAACAAACAATTATTCCGTGAGACGACTGCAAGTAATAAAACGCTGACATTGAATAGACCGTCGATCGATTGGTTCGCATTCCAGACCAAGGAGGATTTCCTTTCATCTCAAAAACAAAAGAGTGCGTAAAATAAAGGTCGACAGTGAAACTTGTGTATTGTCCCCGGGGATGATCAAAGTGTCGTCTCGCATTGTGATTTGAGAATTTTTTCTCGGCGGGTGGATACGATACACTTCCATTACAGGGCTTAAAACCCAGGAATCCCGAGTAGTGTTCATTCTTCCAGTTTTTGGGCTCGCTCCTGTCGCAGACGTAATTACGGAAAGAGTGAAAGACCAAAAAAAAAAAGTTCATACCTCCTCAACGGGATGGAATTCTTGTGATTCCATTACTTGCTCCACAACCCAAAGACCCATTCCCATGGCTGGAATGCTATCTGTTTAATTCCGATCCACACCTAAGCTCCGAATTGAGATGCTTCAACCGCAGTAGGTCGTGGGATGCGGCGGCGAGGATGATCCTTTGCACCTCCCTCGTTAACAGTCTACCCTCTGATTTACTCCCTATCCTCACACATTCCATCGTTCTCACAAAGCCCTATCCATCTTCTCACATATACGTACATGGCGCCACGGCCTAGCCGCCTCTCAACTTACACAACTTGTTCATTGTGTCCGGCAGACGACCTCTCATCCATTTTCGCTTTGATCGGAAGACATTCGGAGGAGATCCGTATCTGTATTTCAGCAAAAGATGAATGACAAAAATAATCCACGCATACAAATTTGTGTATCATACTTGCTGTCTGGGTCACGAAATATTTAGGAGGAAAAGATTTCAGTAAATACATTGACAAAAAGGATATTTCACGTATAATGCCAGAAAGCAGGCATTATACGAGAGGCAAAAAGGTAAACCGAGTTAATGAGTCCCAAGGGTCTCAATTAAAAGTAAACTGCGATAGTGATACACAGTGACGGTGCTTTAGCTTCATAATAAAGATATGACTCGATATAAACGAGCTTATAACATTATAAAGAAGTGGCACCATTTTTTCAATTTTACGTCCGTTTACAATAAAAATCATCACCCCAAAAAATATTTAATTGGATAAAATTAAACTGAATGCACTGTATTTTAAATGTCTTTTCGGAGTGACCATTTGTTCTCTAATATATATATATATATATATATATATATATATATATATATTTAGGTAATCTACCGGTTAAGGTAAGTTTTTGGATGGACACAACTATCAAATAAACATTTTGTAACTCCAAATAAAACCCAATCCAGCAAACTAATCTACATCAGGTCCCTCTTCATCTCTGTGTACTTCTTTCCTCCCTTCATCCCATCCAACATCCCTATCCTGTTCCTGCCCTTTCCTCGCTTGCCCAACATTCTCCCCTCTATTACCTTCTTCAACATCCCACTACTGCTCAATACGCCTTTCATCCATTTTTCCTGCCTCCATAGGATTTCTCTCAACAAACCCCTCTCCTCACCCACCATCTCCAGTACTTCCTCATTTGTTTTCCTTTCGGTCCATATTTCACCTCCTCCATTCTTCCCCACACCCACATTTCAAAAGCCTCCAATCTACGTCTTTCCTCATGCTTCAGTGACCACACACACACACACATATGTACGGCGCGGAAACGTGGTCGCTGAAGCAGGAGGATAGACGTAGATTGGAGGCTTTGAAATGTGGGTGGGAGAAGAATGGAGAAGGTGAAATGGACCGAAAGGAAAACAAATGAGGAAGTACTAGAAATGGTGGGGGAGGATAGGGGTTTGTTGAGAGAAATCCTATGGAGGCAGGAAAAATGGATGAAAGGCGGATTGAGCGGTAGTGGAATGTTGAAGAGGGTAATAGAGGGGAGAATGTTGGGCAAGCGAGGTAAGGGTAGGAACAGGATAGGGATGTTGGACGGGATGAAGGGAGGAAAGAAGTACACCGAGATGAAGAGGGACCTGATATAGATTAGCTTGCTAGGTGGGGAGTCACAAAATGTTTATTTGATAGTTGTGTCCATCCAAAAACCTACCTTAACCGGTAGATTACCTAATAATAATAATAATATATATATAATATAAAAAAGACCAAAACTTGGTTCGCGCAGAAATAGGATAGGAGGAGTTCGTTTTGTATTAATTGAGCGCACGGAAGTGTCGGACAGCATTGCGGTGAATGGTTAGAGGATTTCGACGAACAATCGGAAGATTCCCCGTATTCACATCCAGCTGATGCCTCCAGACACTTCCGGACAAACCTAAGCTATAATATTTTCTGGGTATTCTATCTTTCACACCACAGATGGCGCCGGGAAAAAACTGCACACTCTCTTCCGAATATGTGAAATTTACTCGCGGGCTCTAGTCTTATCAATCAAAATCAGTAATGGTGCCAATTAGTATGATGGCGGTTTTCATAATATAATTAATATATGCTACAGTAATATACCTGGCATTCATTATGGCTGGTTTTTAATAGGTGATGCTAGAGTTAAACTAAATCCTAAAACGCGTGAAATTCACAGAGTAGAGGAACCATATTATATCTCAGTAGAGCTACAGGTTTGTCTTCCAATACTGGTAACCAGATAATTGCACTAATATGGAAGCAACTTATTTAGATTTTATATCATTTACATTTTAGGCATTTCGATATTTAGAACTTCGGTTATTATTACCACTCCACCGATTGGGTTTCCACGCCTTCATAGTCATTAGAGTAAAGATTTAGAGAGACATCTCAGAAAAACCGTTCAAAACAAAATAGTATTGAAAACTTGGGAATTGCTTTGAGAGAATATATCATAGACGACCATTTTCGTAAATCACAGAATTTTTATTACGAAAAAAATGCCACAACCTACATTTACAATCAATTAGTCAAGCCAGGATTCTGTTTAGGGTATCGTCGGCGAAAGAAAAAAACTTAGGAGTATATTCCTTTGCCATTCTTATGGCGTAATATTGCGATCTATTTCTATTTGTCAGTATATCGATCTGCTCCGAGGTTCCAATTTATAGTGTGGTGGGAAAATTGAAGTTTGACATTACGTAACATAACGAAAATATAAAAATGTTGCATAATTTTCTTAATCTATTAATATTTATGCGTCTATTTCCTCCGATGAGAAAAAAATTCTAATAAACATGATGCCACTACAAAATGTTTATGGGAGCCGATTAATTTTACGCTTAAAGGAACGCCTTGGGGATGTAATAGAGTAAGAACATCTACTGTGTTCTACTTGAAATTGAGTCCCCAAAACTCCTGTTAGGATATTACCTATCAGCTACTACACCGGTATTAGAGATTGTACTGGGGCCATATCGAACAATGTTACAGTTTAGGTTGATTAAAATAAAACGAAATGGATAATGGTCACCACTTTAAGGCGAAATTTTGCACTCGCCAGTCCTTTAAATCCAATTTTAGACAAAAACGCAACATCGCTTAACTGCCATCTTGATCCATCCTTAAATTTCATTTTACATAATCTAATACGTTTAATACGTACACACCTGAGGATTGCTTCGACACTGAATGAAGTACGGCGCGCTTAGCATAATTCTTCGGATAATATTTTCCATATGATTGACGTGAGCGCCAAGACAGTAGCAGGCTTTATTTGGTTCGTTTCCTATTTCAGAATGTCTTCAGAGAATAGTTTCGCAGGGATTGACGCGGATGTTATTGTGCTGAGGACACCGATAACCGTCTATACCATTGTGGGAAAGGATAAATAGACTCCCTGGAAGGCCAAACGTAGCTTTTCGAATACTGTTCAAGTCGCAAATGAGATATACGCATAAACCACACTAATCAAATTGATTAATACTTCAGTTTGGAACAGAATAATAGATTATAAAACATTCCGAGCATAACTATTTATAATATAGATCAGTATCAATGAGTGGGACTACGGGCCCCTTCCCTAATCTTAAGAAAAGGATCGAATTTCCTTGGTTTTCAATAATTTAAAGGTGAAAGTACATGGCTGAGGGGGATTTCGTCGTGAATATACCACTTACTTTAACATTAAATATAAATGTTCCGTTCCTTTCACGAATTATTAATTTTAACTACTTTTAATTAATAAAACTTTAGGAAGTAATACATTTCTAATGGAATGAGTACGCACGACTATTTCGCCTACCCACTTTATCCATTGCTACAGAGAATCAAGATGAAATACCATTTCAATCGTAATGAATCTGGGCACTACGATTTCACCTCATATAAAGATTTCACCTCATTTCGTCTGATATAAAGACATATTCACTACTTTCAATTATCCAAAAATTCAGATTTTACTCATGTATGTGGTCGATAATAACGAAAAACTACAGCTGGAAAGCTTAATGGAACGACATAAAAAACAATACTCCCTTTTTGACAGTAAAAATTGTCCAGAACAGTCTGAAAGTTAAATTGGAACGAGAGCTGAGGTTACAAAAAAATCTCGAAGAAACTTTCGCTTAGGTTTGAAATGAGAACAAATGTAAGCATACTCAGAGGGAGAACTCATGCGATTTTGGCACACGGCCCATTCAGTGAATATTGCCTCGGTATTTGAGAACATTGGCATGTGTGAAAATGTCTGAAACCTTTTCTAAGTTTATATTTTTTATTATATCATATTACATAGGAATTTTAATTTCTATTTATATTTAAAATAAATGAAAATACCGTCTGTACTTCCCAGCGAACTTTGGCTAATCATAATTAATAGTTCACATAAATTAGCAGCTCTGGATTCATCCAAGAGTGGAAATCGTCATATTGATTTACTAAGATTATAAATCACTATACTCTTGCACGCAGTCCTCAGGAAAGTTATGTAACAGATTGGAGAAGATTTCGTCCTTGTATTTTTATTAGGTAATCAACCGGTTAAGGTAGGTTTTTTGGATGGGCACAACTATCAAATAAACATTTTGTAACTCCAAACAAAACCCAATCCAGCAACCTAATCTACATCAGGTCCCTCTTCATCTCTGTGTACTTCTTTCCTCCCTTCATCCCATTCAACATCCCTATCCTGTTCCTGCCCTTTCCTCGCTTGCCCAACATTCTCCCCTCTATTACCTTCTTCAACATTCCACTGCCGACCAATACACCTTTCATCCATTTTTCCTGCCTCTATAGGATTTCTCTCAACAAACCCCTCTCCTCACCCACCATCTCCAGTACTTCCTCATTTGTTTTCCTTTCGGTCTATATTTCACCTCCTCCATTCTTCCCCACACCCTTGTATGTTTTATGTGAAATCATTTTATCTTACAAAAATTTAATTTGATGCGTGCATTAAAGACAATTCAATAACATTATTAATTTGAAATATTACACTATTAGAATATCAATTTATATATTAATCTAAAACTGCTACTAACTAATTTTACGTGTAATATTTTATGAACATTTCGCGCTTAGAAGACGTATTTAAACATTTCAAAAAGAAAATTAAAACATAAAGACCAATGAAAATTTTCCAAAAAGAGAACTTAGGCACTAGGAAAGACTAAAAAAAACTAAGGCTTCATAAAAATTAAAAAAAGGCACAAGGGAAAAATCGAAAGAGTTTCGGCGCAATTCCATAGGAAAGAAAACGCAGGAGAAAAAATAAACACCTTGCTTTTACTTTTCGGAAAATCGAAGAAAAGACAAACGGACGACGCAGACAAGAGATGATGAAAGAAAGTACATACAGGATCCCAATGTCCGTCCTCTAGAAGAAACTCCAGTTCGCGCTCCCTCGAAGGACAATGGAGGCAAAAAAATCGCCGCCTGTTATCGATCTGAGGAAAACCACCAAGGATTCGCACTTACAGCATGACGTTTTAAAGGAAAGCGAAGTGGAGAGGGATTTTTAAGATTTTCGAGACACGATACGACAAAGATCAAGCTTTTCCATACCCCGTGATTACGGCTGTATCACTCAAGAGTCCGCGAGCCCCACATAGGAAAAGATTATGTTCTCAAGCAACTCAAAATGGCTACGCGGTTTTGAGATAATCACAAGAAATTTATCCACGGAGGCTAAAGTTTAATAGCAATGTTTTGTATTGATTTAACCACGGGAATGATGGCGAACGGATACCCTAAGAATGAACATTTGCCTAAGGAAACGGTATGGATTACGTGACCTAAAATAATGGTAGTAGGCTAAAGACGAAATTAAACGATGAGAGGGATAAAAGTCTTTTCTCAAACAATCCTGGTTTGATATTGATCCCAAAATGTCACGTGGCTATAAAAGGCCTGGAATTTCCACTATTCCAGAGGAAGTATTGCCATTAGCACCATCAAAGCAACTCACTGTCATATACCATAGTTTTAAGCTCTACAGTTTTCGCTAAAAAATTTTAGAGCAGAACTTCGGTTTTTTTGGGAAATTTTGAGACTTGATATCTCAAAATCGCTCCGCAGACTTTAACGCCTTATTCATATGAACTTTAAGGTTATATTGTCCTGCATATTAATGCAATGCATTACGTTACGAGGAATTTTGAACATTTTTTTGAACGTGGTTTTGGAGTAAGAAAATAAATTACTCCTTTAATTGACGTGTGATGGCTTGTTGGTTTTTTTATTAATAAATGGTATCTCCTGAAACGAAATTTCACCGTAAATAAATGGCAGTCTTCTCTTTCCGTCATGTCTACGTCGCTTAATTCGTTTAACTTAGTGTTTTTATGTTATGTTACACAATTTACAATATACGTTTTCTCGCAACTACACAACTGTGGACTATAATGGCTTTTTAGATCGCCCTGAAAGAGGAAAACTACAGGACAGTGACAGAGCCGAAATTTGTATCGTTTGGAATGGTTCCCGAGTTCCCCTTCCTCCATTCAAATAAAATGGTTTATTGCAGAATCAAATTTACCCTAGTAATGTCCCACGGGATGGACCTGCACAAGCTACTCTACAGGGTCTGGCCAAAAATTACTAAAATTATTTTATCCCGCCGACGCGGAAATCTAGGGTGGTGCGATTTGTGGTGGGAAGGGATTGGGGGGTGGTCTTGTAAAAGCGACGCGATCCGCGTCAGTGGTGCGGGCCATTACAGCGTGGGGATCTCTAGACCCCTGTTCGAAGGTCGCGTCACGAATTTACGATCCCACCTTCCTTGGAACAATGATACGCGATAAAAATTTGTGTTTATCTCAGAAAATCGGGCTCGGGAGTTGAAGCAATGTGTCAAGGAATAGTTTTTCATTGGCACAAGATGTCCCGGGAGGCTATAGAGGAAGTTGACAACGAGACTGGACGTCCGTCAATGACACGGTGGGACGAAAATGGGGAAAAAGTGAGGGACGTGCTCAATTCCGATCGACGCCCGAGTGTCAGAATGTTGGCAGAAGAGCGCAATACTCCGAAAATCACAGTGTATCGTATTCTCACAAAAGATTTAGCCATGAGAAAGGCGTGCTTCAAGATGATACCCAAGGTGCTGTCGAAAGATCAGAAGGTTTCTCGTGTCACAGCATCGCGTGATCTCTTGGACCTCCGTGAAAGTGACCGGAATTTTGCGTGGAATTTTACGGAACGTGGTTACTGGTAACATTTGATCCAAAATATTACAAAAAGCATGAAAGGCAAAATTTTGGAATGCTGGTTAACGTCAAAAGAGTCCGTGAAGAGGTGCCTGTCCACGCATTCCAGGAGGCGTACAGGGACTGGCAGAGGCGCTATTATCGGTATGTAAATGCACAAAGGTGATTTTTTGAATGATTTTTAATTATTTTCACTTTGATCTACAGTAAATTTTTTTTCCCGGATTTCTTTTACTTATTTTTTTGGGACGGATTCTATACTGCCACATGTGCAAAATTGCACTAGTATTTACGAGTTTTTAGTTTCTACAGGGGAAATCATTCTCGTCGAGTTTTTTTGTTAACTACGGGATCCATATTTTTACCGAGTAGGCAAATTGCTTTTATTTTAGTTTCCCTGACACAAAAACGTTCGTTTCCTGAAGTCTGCTACCTGTTTGGAACATTCATCAATCAGTAGGCGTTAATTCCTATTTCCTTTAAGATTAGAAGTACAATACATTCTACGGTTTCGAAAGCTTCTGTTCAAATTCTCGAAGGTAATTAAGGTTGGTGGTCCTTTCAATTTCTCTTCCCATAATACTTCTGAGATTAAGAATAGATTCCTCTCCCCCTCTATTACTTCAAAATCTAAATCGATCTTCGCATAGACCAGTATCCTGAGATATCACTCCGAACTCCATTCCCACACACCAAGTCATTTTCAGAGCATTTTGTCCTCTGTTTGACATTCACGTTTAGCAGCGTAGGAGGACTACTATATATCTAGAATTCTTTTGGCATTTGAAAGTCCTTTTATTTTCAAAATGATTGCATTCCTGTGAGCGCGCACATGCATCTCTCCTGCCTCGCAAATCAGTCTTAAAGTACCGCCGGGGTTTTATTTTACTAATGTGTAATCGATTCCGAAAGAATTTTTTTTAATTTCTCGATGTCTTGCTTTTTCATCAGTATTTCAGTCCAACTGCAGTCAGGATTCTTCTTTATCATATTAAAAGGAGAATCTTTAATGCTTGCTTCAATTCCCTTGCCTTATAACGAAATTCCGATTACCCCATTCGTATATTCGACCTACCTTCCCCTAAAAAAAGGTTTAGAGCTCGCTGAAATTTGTTTCGGCTTGAAATAAATAGTTTTTTCTAGGTACTGTAAGCTTCTCCAACATTACCTTGCCTAAAGTTACCTTGGAATACTTTTAATCAACCTTGTCTATCCTTTCTTGTCATTGGATAATGTATTTATAACCCTTTTTCAATCACTTTGTCCGTTTTTGGCATTTAATGTTTCGGCTTTCATCTTCTATTGGAACCAGAACTTCCTCTGTGATCCATTGTTTTCTTTCCAAAGGTTTAATCCGGCCCATGGCTTCTTTTGAGATTTTCAATACTGGACTCTTCATATTTATTGTTTCCAAACTTATTCCCACGATACAGTGTTGGTACAATTTTAAATTTGGTAGCAAACACAACAGTCTAAACTTTAGATTTAGATTGTTGTTTTATTTAGATTAGATTAAATTTAGATTATCTCACGAAGCCATCAATAATTTTTAATCAGTTTTAAGCCTAGGACAATGCGTTAGAATCGATTTTAGAAAGAATTAAAAATTGTTAAAGGTTAAATCATCATTGAAGAACTTAGTTTTGAGGATAAATACATTTAGGTATCAGAATGATGCGGTGGCTAACGTGCTTACTTCCCACCAAGAGGACGCCTGTTCGAATCCCGGAGGTGGCAGATATTTTTCAGTGGTATCCCGATCCCTACTTTGGGTGCTTCGTAAAGAGCACTTTGTGTGAGTACGTCGTCCGTCGGATGACACTTTAAACTGCAGACATCTTGGCGTCTTACGTTAAAAATAGACTATTGCCGACGCCGGGTTTCTCTCCACCCTTCCTTTCCCATCCATCCATAATGGCGCAAATGGTCTCAGCTGACGGTAGCCTATCTTAAAAACCTACAACTAAGGAACACATTTACTAATATATTCTTTTATCTTCCTTAATATCTATTCCTATTAATATGCGAGAAAAGAACAAGGATTATGATGCACAGAAATATAATCAATCGGTACAGGTCGAAGTACTACATATTCTGGTACTAAATATATAAATGCTATCAAGAGGACGGTTACTCTGCTCGACTATAATGAATATAAGGTATAAAAATGAGCAAAGATACGGAAGGTAAGAAATCGATAGTGGCGGTAATTAGGAAGTAAAAAAAAACAAAACTATGACCGAAACAACAAATCACGTAAAAGGAATCACAGTAAAGCTGGGGATTTCATACCAAGCATCGAAAATAATTCCACGGAAGCTTTCCTCATACGAAAGTAGAGGAAAGAACTCAGAGTCTCAGTATCTCACGTAGGCAACGAGGCCAAAAACGTCTTTTATACGTTAGTAAATGCCGATGGCACATAGGCAAGGGATCTCGGGATCACCTCATTCCCCGTAAGCGATAAGGGGTCCAGGCAGAGCGACGGATAAATAAGCCGCTCGAGAGGAAAAAAGGGAGCGGAATAATACTAGGCATATGGCTATCGTGAGAAAACTTCGGACTAGTAGGATTGTGCGATAGGATGATATATCAATACACGTCAATATTTTTTAAATCTATCTGATCGATATGAATACCTTTTTATAAAGGAGTGTACGTATTTACGGTCAATATCTATGGTGTACACGGCCATACGTATGACATTTTCGAATAAACTGAATAGACATATTTGGCTATATTATATTATATAAATAAATAAATATATTTATATATATATATATAACTTTTGTGAAAATCTCACGAACGTTAACAATAATGTCAATGGAATTAACACTAGTTGAAACAAACACAGAAACACATATAAAAGAGGAACTCATTGGGTCTCGAATTTTCTGGGGTCTACCCACCTTTCTCAAGAGAAGGAAGGCACAGAACAGAAGGAGCAGTTCTGTTCCTTCCTCCTCTTGAGAAAGGTGGGTAGACCACCGAAAATTCGATATTTGTCTACTAGTGTTAATTCCATTTACATTATATATGTGTGCACACAAACACATATATCTACGAACCAAGAAAGAATAGAATGACGGGTGAGGACCATCAGCCTCTTACCATGTAGAAACTTCGACATTCTTAAAGAACACTTCTTATGCTTCTTTCCCTCCACCCAATTGACGCAGCGAATACCGTTTTTGGTATGAACCCACTTTTCAATCTATCACCCTGCTGACCCTCCTTCGACCTGTCTTTTGTTATACTAAGTGATGCTTCGCATATCTACCTATGATATTATTTAATCAATACAAGCAGTACTTGAAAGTAGTCTGGTACTTTAAAAGGTAGATTTGTCGAAATTATCAAGATATTATTGTGAGTGTTCTTTTTATGTGTTCTCGTGCTGTGTGTTACTGTCTAAGTTTTATATATATATATATATATATATATATATATATATGATTTCTTCGAAGTAACACGGAAGTGTTGAATAAAAAACTTAGATAGCAACACACAGCACGAGAACACATAAAAAGAACACTCACAATAATATCTTGATAATTTCGACGGACTCGAACTCCGTCTTCTTCGGAAGATAAGATATGACTGAGTCATATCTTATCTTCCGAAGAAGACTGACAGAGTCATATCTTATCCTCCGAAGAAGACGGACTTCGAGTCCGTCGAAATTATCAAGATTTTTTGTGAGTGTACTTTTTATGTGTTCTCGTGCTGTGTGATGCTGTCTAAGTTATATATTATATATATATATATATATATATATATATATATATATATATATATATATATATATATATATATATATATATATATAACATAGATAGCAACACACAGCACGAGAACACACAAAAAGAACACTCACAAAAAATCTTGATAATTTCGACGGATATATATATATATATATATATATATATATATATGTGTGTGTGTGTGTGTGTGTGTATTATATAGGGATGATAGAGGATTTCTTCGAAGTAACACGGAAGTGGTGAATAAAAAACTTGGACAGCAACAAACAATATAAGATCACATAAAAAGACCCCTGACACGTTCTTTCTTTTTCGATGGAATTCAGCTCCATCTTCCTCAGAAGAAACAGTAGTACGGAGTATATACATGCATATATTTATATATATCACAATAACTGAATACCTATATTTCAAAAACTGAAATGTTCGCCGAGATACGGCCATCTGCGAACCATCTGGATATTCATCTTCTGGCAAGACGAGTCACATTAACACAACATCCATTACAGAGGCGCCGAATAAGTAGGCAGCAAGCGTGGATTGCATGCCGACGGACTAACGAGGATATCGCTTAACGTGAACCCATTGATCCAAACATCGACCAAAATCAACGTCAATTCCCAGTTTTATGATTTCACTCACCACGTCCCTTCGTGATGGATTCTTTTCCTCGTTGAGAGGTCGGGCGAACTGGAAAAAGGTTTACCCCTACCGCTTCATCCGATTGAAAATGCCTAGGGAGTCAGAAGGGGTTCTTCTGCAAGAATGACCTCGACCTATGGGCATATTCCGAAAGAGTGGGCAGACCGCGGTTCCCTGCTCCCCGTAACCTCCCTCGACCTATTATCCCACTTTTTTTATTCCTTTAAAGCTACAGAATTTCCTCAGAGCTTGGACATTCAAGGTAAGTTA
Organism: Hetaerina titia; assembly: GCA_037158775.1. Classification (NCBI taxonomy): domain Eukaryota; kingdom Metazoa; phylum Arthropoda; class Insecta; order Odonata; family Calopterygidae; genus Hetaerina; species Hetaerina titia. The sequence continues at coordinate 50,223,900 of CM073776.1, read as the reverse complement.
CTTTCGCACTTTGTAAAATTACGATACAAATGCAGTGATGGAAGCCATTATGCTTGGCGTTCCCTCAATCTCTACTATTTCATCCAAATTTCCTATCTATGTAATAATCGTAAAAAAATTACATACAAGTCGCGGATACGCTCGAGAGTTTTTGCACGGATAAACGTAAAAAAATTGTATAAACGTCAAAAAATTACTTTAAACTAACGGCAACGCTGTGCTGTGATGCATGAGCCGCATACGATTGCATGTGAATGGCCCGCTGTCAACGGCGTATTGTGCAAAAACTATGAAAGAAAACAACAGCTATTAGAACAAAAAATGAGAAGTGGAAAATCATGCGGAAATACCAGATTAAAATAAATATAATAATCAGATACTGAGGAGAAATATCTAAACCTGTCAGAATTTTTCTGATGCGCCAGGGATCGAATGTACAACTGCATTAAAGAAATCTAACACCCCAGAAGCTTAGAATAAAGGCAAAAGATATTTCGTGAAGCAATGTTTCACTTTTATGCAAGTATTTAAAATAACATTATAACCTGATAGGTATGGTTTCGTGTATTTAGTGTTGGCCACCAAGCATACCCTGTACATTATGTATATGAATCACTTGACGTTGTTCCAACTGAATGTTATCACCGCGTTTGAAATGAAATATAGTGTACATGTATTACGCACCTATCGAGAGGTACGCTAAGCAATGATATGAATTAAATATAAGTAAAGACTTGAATGTGAATCGTAGAAATGCATGGGCCTTATCTTTGAGGCAGGAGGATTAACGCGTATCAGAGGCTACTTAGATGTGTAAACGTAGAATAATTGAGAAACAAAGATAGACAGAAAGACAGAGTAGACAGAATACTAATCACGAAGTTTTAAATATGTTGAGAGAGGAGAGGATCCCACCAAATGAAATCTGAATAGGGCACGGAGAAATGTTTAAGAGAAGCAGGATGCTAAATACAGTGAAAGAAGGCAGAATATTTGGTAAGCGGGGTGAGGGAGCGAGAGAATTGGGTTTTAAACGGCATGAAGGCAGGTAGTATGCACCTAAGGGAGAACAAGAAGTAAAGGATGGAGGTAAAATAATCAAATTCACGTGAAACTCAGTTAGGTGCACATGAAGTTGTTAGGGACCGTCCATGACCTATCTTCAATTCGTAGATTACCTTTGATGGTGACCCCCATCTTAAGTCAACCTAATCTTACCATTTCCCATTTAATAAATTCGCCAAGATATATTTTTTAGACACGAAAATTATGAAAAGAATATTTTTTAAAAATATTTTCTCTCTCTCGTGAATTCATTGCATTCTTAACTGAAATCATCCGTGGTGATTTCACTTAAAAATGTTCTAAGCTGTCAATGAAACCATTAAAATTGCCATGACTTCAATGCCAGAACGTAGGACGTAATAATGTAAAACTTCTCATTGTTTTTAGTAAAAAATGGAAGCATTTCGAAAAAGTTACGATACTCGACTCGTCAAATCCTCCGATTCGATGTCAAAATGCCCCTTTCTTCTGAGCATGTATAATATGAATTAATAAAGTATATTTCGGGGTTGTATGAACATTACTCCGGGAAGATAAGACTAATTTGCTCACCTGCGCTAAAACAACCAGTTGGCGCGACGAGGAAACGTTTCGAATCAGTTTGGGAAGATCATAACCAATCAAGAAATCTTGAAAATCAAAGTTTTTCCTGGAAAATCAAAGTTTTTCCTGAAAAGAGGGATAACCCTCCGAAATTTCTCAAGAGTGGCAGAATTGAAAACCATCCAATATCTCTCAAAACAGTTTTTTTTCTGGCCACGTTAGCAATTTTCCTGAAAACCTTTCCCACTAGAAAAATCGATCACTCTTTAATTTGTTTTTTCTCGTCATTCCACATTAATTCGTTTTCCTTCTCCGTCCAAAACCAAACATTCCAACTTCCTTCTATCTTAAAATTTTCATTCTATTTAAGTCTTCCTCCTTCATTCATCCGAGAACATTTATTTATTGAGATATCCATTAATTTAGCTAGCAAAAGCTCGTTCGTTAACTTTCTCAAACACCAGAAAATGGGATGGCAATGGAAAATATATTCATTATTTGGATTGAAAACATTTTAACTGCCCCCTCTCTCCTTATTTAACACTTCAGCTATGATTGATACTTGTAATACGCATTCATTTCAAATATATGTGGATGATAATTTTACAACCCATTTTTAAAACCACGAAAGTAATTATTTAACTTTAAAGGAATATCGTAAAAATACAAATATATTTATCTTTTCCTATAAAATGGCTTTAAACATTTGTGTTCAACAAGATCAATATACTTTAATGAGCATCAAACATCAAATGAGGCGATTATTGCACTTGGCATTTTTGAAGACATTTCCTCCATCATTAGGTAATATACCGGTCAAGGTAGGTTTTTGGATGGACACGACTATCAAATAAACATTTTGTAACTCCAAACAAAACCCAATCCAGCAATCTAATCTACATCAGGTCCCTCTTCATCTCTGTGTACTTCTTTCCTCCCTTCATCCCGTCCAACATCCCTATCCTGTTCCTGCCCTTTCTTCGCTTTCCTAACATTCTCCCCTCTATTACCTTCTTCAACATTCCACTACCGCTCAATACGCCTTCCATCCATTTTTCCTGCCTCCATAGGATTTCTCTCAACAAACCCCCTCTCCTCCCCCACCATTTCCAGTAGTTCCTCATTTGTTTTCCTTTCGGTCCATCTCACCTTCTCCATTCTTCTCCACACCCACATTTCAAAAGCCTCCAATCTACGTCTATCCTCCTGCTTCAGCGACCACGTTTCCGTGCCGTACATAGCTACGCTCCATATCAGAGTTTTTACGAGTCTTGTCTTAACATCCCTACTCAACGTTCCCGTCATCAACTCCCTCCTCCTTGAGAAAGCCTCCTTGCCTAGCGCAATTCTTCTCCTTACGTCTCTATTACTTTGACCGTATTGGTCCGAAACACTCCGAGATATGAAAACTGTTCTACCTGCTCTATTTTTTCCCCTCCTATTTCAATGTTTAGCTTAGCCTTTTTCTTTCTGGAAAATCGCATGTATGTTTTATTAATATTGATTCTCATCCCATACCTATCGCACTGAAGTTCCAATTCACTCAGCAATGTTTGCAACCCCTTGGCTGACTGAGCAACTAGTGCTTTCTCCAACCAAACTCTCCTCCATACTAAAGTGAATTTAATAACTATTCATCCGAGAGATTTCTGAAGAGTAGACATAGCAGTAACGCTATAGTGACCGAGGTTATACTCCATTTTGCTAACATTTTCATAATCAAAATTATTTTATTACGATACACCTCGTGATTTCCTCTACAATGTTCCACGACTCCCACAAACATTTGTAATAATTTAAAAAGTTTTCATGTTTTTGCTAGATAAAATGCCGAAAAAATCCCGAAAATGTGGAAGAAAAAATTACAGAATCTGGCATTTGATATTATTAAAAAAGACATTTGAATAAACAGGTCCATTACGCTCCTATAAGACCTTTGTCATGATGGTCATACATGTGGGTGCTCCTTAAATTGCTCCGGAAATGGCATTTTAAGTTATATTTTTTCATTGAAATTTCTTTTGGCCACCACGTGGCTAAAGAGGCCTTCCCAATTTTAATCCTAGAGAAGCAATCGTTTGTACGACCTCATGAAAGCCTGGTTAAAAGTATATGAGACTAATATCTGGGCCGTATTCTCCTCAACTATTTAAAAGTGGTCGGTTAGTGTTTCCAATGTAGGAGTTTCTCTGCTGGAACACACCACTCTCGAGAACAAAAAGTCAGAAATGCAGGAATACATATTTTTTGAATCGAATCGAATTGGCAATGGCACATTATTAAACATTAAATTAGGTCTGGAACCTTTGTTAAATTAGGATTTTAATATAAATTTAATTAAAATTATTTTGCTGGCCCGGTGGCGGCGGGGTAACGTCCTCATCTGCCAATCCAAGGGCTGCGGGTTCGATTCCCGCCAGGGTGGGATTTTGAGTGGGTTTGTTTTGTTTTTACTGTTGTGTTGTCATTGTTCTCCGATGTAAAGGCCAAAAAGTGCTGTTTTCGGGCCATAACAAAAATAAATAAATAAACAATTTTTATGTGAAACAATACGGAAAATATTATCCTATACCAGAGTATTCCATGGATGTTACTTTAAGAAGAACGACATGTATATTATTTCATGTGGAATAATTAAAAAAATCTAGCCTCTTGAATAAAAACTAAGAACCTATTAGCTGTTATTTGACTCATTGGTCATCATCTAATTTCTAAATTAACGTCTGCAATTGAAGGCAAAAATTATTCTAAGACAAAATTTTTCCCAAATATAATTCCATACATTTATCAATGATGTTCATCCTCGTTCACTTAAATTTGGAATAATCCACAAAATACGATTTTTAACAACAGTAGCACCTCTGGTTTAAGAAGCAAATGCTTCATATTGCTAAAACAAATCAATTTTGAATTGGTAAACATTTTTCATCCCATCCAAGTGTCCTCGTGGAAATGGCTAATCGGTACTAGGAATACACACTCCCGTATGCTCCCGAGGCAAGTAAAGGAATTTATTACTTGCTGCAACAATTTTCACAATCGAATTGTGATTACATGTCGAAAAATTATATACTTCCCTCCAATCGCTAAAATGTTTTCAATTGAAATTAAATCATGTTAATAACGATATCAAGCATTAAAATATCAAATTAAAGAAATCTAACTACCTCTTTCGAGAAGTTCACGTTGCCACAAGTGTGCAAAATAAAAGCATATTCTAAGGAGAAGAGTTCGTTAATTTATGCTCGAACTTTGTGTGGCTTGTCGAAAAGAGGGAATGCGTTTAAAAAATTCGTTTTGGCATTGTTTGAAGTTTTACTGTATCTCTCGCAACTACCGAGGCAACTTGCAAACCATCGTAAATGTGCTGTGGAATACGTGAATCTTTTTCTCCATATTTTTCTCCCTCCGCTAATCAGTGATTCCCATCCCCTCTTCATGCCAACCAAATTTCTTTTCCCTCCCTCCCGTCTCCCTAATATTATTCCTACCACCACAGCCTTCAGAATTCCGATATCACTCAATATCTCCTCTATCCACTTTTCCCGCTTTCACGGAATTCCCCCAACAAATTTCCTTCCCTGCCTCAGCTCATCTAATTCAAATTAATTTGCATTCCTCTATCCATATCATCTTTCCCATCATCCTCCGTTCCAACAAGACGCCGACCTATGGCCGTCCTCTTTCCTTGAGAGCCAACTTCTGAACTGAACCATGAGAAGTTTCGTACTAATGGCATCACTACTTTTTTTTATTTACGTCACCTCTCGTGTATAGAACACCCAAAGAAGCTCATTCGCATAACTCTGAGAATAGAATCGAACGGCCGACTCACCCTATACTCGAATTTCAATCTGTTAGTTCATTGAGCACAATTTCTTCGCTATGCCTTAAAATAACAACTTATTTCTTTTCTCCGGTACTTACAAACAAGTCTTATCCCCAGGAATATAATCAACTGCTTATATTCCCCGAAAAGATAGGGTGGTGTTTGTTCATAATGTCGTTCAGACTTATTTATGCGTGGCAGAGGGGTGATTAAGTGCTCTCCTTCTCCAAGAAAATTCATTTTGTAAAAAGGAAATCTTTTAAGATGCTATGACCTGCTTAATTAATTTAGTTAAAATACTCTGAAAGTCGTTAAGGTTAATCTCGTGGCTTACGGTGACTTTCAAATATAATTAATTGGTTTAATTTGCGTCCACGACATGCCGTCGCAACAGTCAATGAATGGAAATGTACTTACATAGGAAGAGTAAAGACTATGCCGAGGGAACTACATGGGATAGCAGCCTAAGTAATCTCCGTGGTAATTCAAATTAAAAGGGGTTGAAGCTATAATATTCTGAATAACCAACTAATAAGCAGAAAAGAGGATAAACTGGTGAAGTAAATCCTCAAATTTAATTGCGTTCGAAAGGCCAAATCATGAGTGAAGGATGAAAAATTCGTGGACCAGATAAATATTTCTTAAGTAAAAAATCTAGGTAATGCTTAATAATAAAAAAATAACATTAATTAAGTTTCTATTGGTTGGTATCCATTCAATAACTTAACAGAGATTAATTACGAAAAATGCATTACCCGGGAGATTTAAACCGAAGAACCCGATGATTAATTTTAATTTTTGAAGGAAACGAGTTAATTAAAACACAGCCCACAGCCACTGGCCATTTTTGTATGGATATTAAGCGTTTTTAGGAGAACATTCTAGGTTTTTTAAATTTATTGCCGCATAGAAACGAAAATTTTAGCACATTATATTGAATAAAGAATTAAAGCAGAATAGCAAAATAGGAAAATTGAATACGAAAAGTCAATATCCGACAATGGGAATGATTTTTCAAAAATGTAAACGCAAACAAAGGAAAAGGATACCAAACCTCAAAGTAGATTTGTAGCTCTCTAGGGAATTTTCTGAAGAAATCCTGCATCTTTTCCAGAGGAAACTCTACAGTACCATGCACTAAAAGACTAAAAACATAAGTTACAGCAGAAATGCTGAATCTTTACTCTAGTTTCAGTTCTTCATCATGATTTACTCAATTTTTGATAATATATTCGTATTATTCATCAAATTTATTGACGTGTTCGTGTCCAAAATACACTCTCGGAGAAAGATTTTGAACAGAAATTTAGCAGAGCCTCGGCTAATATTTCTAATGATATGAGTGCTACAGAAATGTAATCGAGAAAGCGGGAGTTGTGGTCTAGTTAGCTATTCTTGCAGTCTTCACGAACGCCTATAGCGAAGAGGAATTTCGAGATTTAGAAAGGAAGAAACAAAGGCATACTTAAACTACATTGGTATGGCAAAAATATTTAATAGAAAATGTATTTGACATCATTTTCATCTTATTTGATTTATTCATCGGGTACAAAGTAATTGTGTACAGAGATCAATAAAAATGTTGCCAATAAGATACCAGTCTCATTAGAGTTTGCAGAGAACGGTCTCGAATGTTGTACGGATTGAAAAGAAGACCGACAGGAAAAGAAGATCGACAGGAACAAAATTGAAAATATTAAATTGCCTAAAAGAAAAAATATTTCTTTCGTAAGTTGTAAAAATCAAGATAAAAATTCATGATTGGTCCATTTCAGAGAGTAAAAATCATTCGCCTTGACCGGGATTCGAACCCGGACCCGGACCCGGTCAAGGCGAATGATTTTTACTCTCTGAAATGGTTGCATTATAATGCACACATAGCGGGTGACTCCGTTAAAGTTACTGTTACAGTTTCTTGAAATTCATGATTGGTATTGTTTCTCGCGAATAACTCATGAGTTTATTACGTCAACGACTTATTATTAGACACGACTAGATTTAAATTAAATCATTTACTTCAATTTTAAGGCAAACACAAAAGTAATTTCTTGCTAATAAGCGGGTCCTTAATTTAACGTATCACACTGGTGATGAGGCAGGAAGAATGTTTGAATAACCCTTATCTCTTTTTTTTTGATTGTACACTAATATTCTATTTTCTATTTCTCCTAAGGAAAAATTCTTATCGAATATGCTGCCAGGGAATTTGGGGTTCATATTACAATAATAGACTCAAGAACCGGAAAGAACACAAAGAAAATGGTTCAGTTCATGGAAAAAAGTTGTAAAAAGACGCAAAAAGAACGACGATAACGATCTATCCCAAGAGAATCACATTGGATCCAATGGGGACTCGAAAACGAAACTCTAAACTTGATTCAGAGATAAAAATAGTGATATTTTATGTGACGTCGATATAATAAAGTTACACACTTAAACAGTAGCCTATAACAATAGTGACGAAGACATTTAAGATTTAATGCCAAACACATAGATTCACTGCTCTGTTTTTTCCTCACAAAATTCACTATCACCAAGGAGGCTTCCTCAAGGACGAGGGAGTTGATGACGGGGACGTCGAGCAGGGATGTTAAGACAAGACTCGTAAAAACTCTGATATGGAGCGTGGACTTACGGCACGGAAACGTGGTCGCTGAAGTAGGAGGATAGACGTAGATTGGAGGCTTTTGAAATGTGGGTGTGGAGAAGAATGGAGAAGGTGAAATGGACCGAAAGGAAAACAAATGAGGAAGTACTGGAAATGGTGGGTGAGGAGAGGGGTTTGTTGAGAGAAATCCTATGGAGGCAGGAAAAATGGATGAAAGGCGTATTGAGCGGTAGTGGAATGTTGAAGAAGGTAATAGAGGGGAGAATGTTGGGCAAGCGAGGAAAGGGTAGGGACAGGATAGGGATGTTGGACGGGATGAAGGGAGGAAAGAAGTACACAGAGATGAAGAGGGACCTGATGTAGTTTACGTTGCTGAATTGGGTTTTGTTTGGAGTTACAAAATATTTATTTGATAGTTGTGTCGTGTCCATCCAAAAACCTACCTTAACCGGTAGATTACCTAATAATAATACAAAACTCGAACAAGTTCAGACAAATTTCTCTTTCCTGGCCTCTTTCTACATATTTTCATCAATGGTGGGACTGTTTAGATGTACTCTTAGTAGTAGATTTAGGGAAGACGACCGAGCGCTAAGATCATTTGCGCTATTATGAATGAATAGGAAAGGAGAAAGGGTGGAGAGAAACTTAAGTGTCGGCATTAGGCTACTCTTAACCAAAGGCGCCAAGAGGTCCACTCTTTAAAGTCCCATACGACGGACGACGAGTCATACTCACTCAAAGTGCTCTCCACAAGCCACCTAAGTAGTGATCGGGATACCACAGATATACTCTTACGTTCTTCAAACGCTCCCGAGCAATTACGCCCAACCCAATGCTTCAGAAGTGGGGTCGCACACCCTCTGGCGGTTAATTTAGATGGAAAGGAAAATAATGAGAACTTAATGATAGGAAAAGGGAGTGACAAAGTAAAGAGAAAAGCGATCAAATGAATGATGGCGTAAAAGACAGATCGATAGTCCGCAACTAGGAGGCGATTGAAGGGTAGAAAAACCCCATATCGCACAATGAATTTCAGAGGGAAGAGATACTGTATTCAAGGTGATCGTTTCATAGACCTCCTGCAGGACCATTGTCTCGAAAAAAACTTTTCCACCGAAATGTACCAAGGTGAATTCACGGAAATGGAATTGAACTATTTCTCGACAACGACTCAGAAGCAGACATCGATGACAACAGAAGATGAATACGAAGAAACTGTCGTTTTATCCCGTGTTTGACGTCGCACAAAAGGCGGGCTTTACACCGTTCCAGCTACGAGCAACTTAAAGAGAACGAGACAAAGAAGGGAAAGTTCCCTTCCGCGACATGCTTTACGCATCAAGTCATTAGGCATGCCAGAAGCGTCGACAATAAAGGCCGCACATGCTGTCTACTTTATTACTCAACTTTTTTTCAGCCCCACCTGCTGTAAAAGATCTCATCAAACAGTTGCTGCTGCTTTCTACGTCGCTACGCAGCGACATGGGAAAGAAATAAGCCTATTAAAAAGGCTTGGCGCAAGAAATTATTCATCAATAGCCACTAGTCACGAAGTGTATCTAATCAAACTTCTAGCTGTTTTTTTTAATGCCTGCAGTAGAGTTTTATTGTATTTTCAACTATTTTCATCCAAACGCCTCGAGATAAAACACCAATTTTCGGATTAAAAAAATTGCCATACGAGCAATGAACGTAATGGGCGAATAGTCATTTTTATTCCACTCAATGTTTTTACAGTAAATACTTTTGTAGTTTAGATGAAAAAAATTTCAAAGATCCGCCTTTTTGTGATAATCTTAAATATTCAATCGCGTTTTTTTCCATTTAACGTTTCCAAGATAAAATATGAGGTTTTCTACGCAGGTCCACAGTCTGGTTAGAGTGGTAACACATGACAACTCGCAATATTGCTCCGACAACTTATTGAGACGTTGTAGACGCCAAATGTTTGATACATGCGGCGTGAGTCGTACGCTTCGAAGTTCAACGCGGTTGTAACAGAAACTAATCTTTTAAAGATGATGGGTTAATATTGCCCAAAATTCAAATTTTCACTTGAGAATGGAACGCAATATGATTGGGCAGCGAAATGAAACGACAAACATTTCCGCAGTAAATCGCTCTAATCTTTAAGTGGAGCAACACATGTGTAATGCATATAAAATATCATAAAATAAATATCAGTTATTAATATTATAAAGATAAGTTCACCGTCCAAGAACTTCAATGCCTAAGCAATACTACAATGTAAGTTCTAACTAACAGGAGGCTAAATATTCTAAAACCTTCATTTTTACAAGCATGAGAAATTTTAATTAATACCTGTCACAACTAGTAAAAATAACGGTAAACAATTAATAAATCATTGCTAATATTTCATAGTTTAATTATCACATTATTACCGCTACTGTGTGTTTCCGAAAATATATTTTCAAATATATTATAAAAAAGTTTAATAATTTATTAGTCATTATCTATATTTCAGAGTTTAAACATTTCATATTATTGCCGCTACTGTTATTCCCATAAACAAATAAATAGTTTTAAAAATATTATGAAAACCATTTAACGTTAGGGGAGCTGGGCTTATTCACGTTCACCTTCACTCGCTCAACATAAATTGGAATTGTTCGAGAAGAATTCGTACCTCTATTTTTTAAGGAAAGAGTTACATTTGTATGGGTTTTCTCAATCAGGAAAAGTAGGGTGGAGGAAGTTGCCATCACTCGTCTGAGAAAAAGGCACACTTCTTAGACTCATAAGTTCCTTTTTACATAGGAAAAAAATCCCTACCCCCTAATATGAATGTATCTCAATGAACAGAAGATTTGGAAACGAGTTTTGCAATTAAAGGTTATAACTATCCTACTACGCCTTTTATAAGTGCCGACATACTTTACCGTTACCTTTTTACCCCCGAGTATTTAAAGAAAATTGTTCTATAACTCACCGAAATATTTATAACTCACCGAAAATAGATCATGATGATCCATTAATGGATTGTGGGTACGGTGCAAAGTGCTTAGATGCCAACGTACCCTAATAAATCAAATTCTAATGAACTACTACTAAACAACAAGTTCTATGCGCTGTAAGATTGCTTAGTTACTTCTTAAGGATGACAATAGGAAGAGAGAAAAGGAGTGATGATTCCACCTATATTCATCAACAATACAACAAACTGTCAACCACGTTATTTAATGAATATTCGACAGAAATAGTACGTTTTCCTTAAATTGTTTGGGCAGAAGAGAATTTCAAATAAATTAGGTTTTTGCGCGCCGAATTCAAGATTTTTCCTGTACCTAGGAAATCTCTGCATTCCTGATTGGTGGTAGTTTCTCGCGCATCAAAGACCTGATAGAGGGCCTTTGCACGAACCACGAGACACAATCAGCGGAACATTCGCAATATCTTAAGGTGATCGAAGTAGGCGAAATAATTTATTGAAATTACCCAAGAGACGTGATTTTAAAATGGGATCTCAGGAAACCCAGTCGATCCAGGGTATTATAAAACAGCAAATACGTAATAACATCGTACTTTAGTACTAATGAAACAAAACCTTCCGAAGACATGGAAAATGATTTTTCCAGCATTATTTTTTTCCGGAGTGCTCACGGCTTTACCATCGGCTCTGTCAACTCTCAGTGGACGTTACCATACGAGTTAACATGGAGTTATTTTAATCGATTATATTCAAAAAGGAAAAAAAAATTACAGGAGCATACTACGCATCATTACTTGATAAGTTGAAGGCAGAACTTGCCAAAAAACAGTCACATTTACAGAAAAATAAAATCCTGTTTCACCAAGACAACCCACCGTCTCACACCTCAGCGGTTACCATGGCGGAAATCCACGAATTACGGTTTGAATAGCTTGACCATCCCCCTTACTCACCAGATCTAGCCTCAAGCGACTTCTTTTTGTTCCCTCATCGAAAAATTGCGCTAGGAGGACAGAGATTTTCGTCAAATGAAGAGGCAATCATCTTCGTGAACAATTATTTTGCAGAGAAAAGGGTCGATTACTATTTGGACGGGTTACAGAGATGGGAGCATCGCTGGGAGAAGTGTGAGGAGTTACAAGGAGTCTATGTTGATAAATGAAAAATAAAAAAGTCAGAAAAAATGTCTTGCATCTTTGTTATGTCGGAAAGTTTTCAGAACAACCACATAATCCTATTGAAGAAATAATTTAAGCAAAATCTACCGCCAATCAACTTTACACCACAGCGGTACTCCTATTGGTGGTCGTCTTAAGACAGCGATCTTATCCCAGGCACGTTTCACGGTAGGAAGTCCGAAAGTGAATTAATTTTCTCCACGACTCCACTTACCTTTCCGCTCCCAGGGGACGTATCCTCAAACGCAACGTTGGTGGCACCGTAGTTGGTGTTTCCGTTTTCGACCACCAGGCGGCCGCGCATCTCCATGAGCTCGAGTCTGTCGAGGGATCGTTGTGGATTAAGGTCCCTGGAGCTCTGCCTCCGGACCAAGTGCGCCATGTTGGACATGGTGGCGGCGGTTGTTGTTGTCGATCTCCTCCCTCTGCTGCTGGGGCCTTCCGCTCACAAGCGGGGCAGCCCTGACAAGTGGAAGAAAAGAAGAAACGATTAATAGAAGGAACGTTATACACTACTAGAAATGGGGAGATATTAAAGAAATCCACAAAACGAAAACGGGACGATGGACACGGTTAAAAATATTTCTTATCTCTCCTCTCATTTTAGGATGCTACAGTGCTGTATACAATTTCGATTCGGGTCCATAATTTACCTTCTCACTCAGGCGATAAAAGAATGCTAAATTATTCATGTAAACATCTTACTATGCTCAAGTTATACTAAAAATAAGAAATTGTTTGTTATTGCATTGGTGATTTATGACTGAGAGGATTGTTCAAATTATTGATTGTGTAAGTGTGTGATTATGCAACGTTAACACTCAATTTGTAAATAAATACATTACAATTGTCATTGAAATAAATATTCTTCCATAATCAGGGATCATTAACGTAGCTGGGTGTTACAATCGTCCAATTCCAGTAATTTACGGAATTTAAAAAAATATGATTCAATATATAATTAACCCTACCAATAGTGAATTCATTGCATTCATTTTATCATTGATATGGAAGTACCAAATAGGTTGCTGATATTCCTCTTCAATATAAATATAGAATTTCGTATTTAATACTTAGTTTAGGTGTTAATTCGTTTTTTTAGGATTCATCACACACACATACGAGTATATATATATATATATATATATATTTATATATATATATATATATAGAGTCAAAAATAGAAATAGGTATAAGGAAAGGGGATAGGAAAACATAAAAGGCAAACACCGGACATGTGGGGAAGGCGTGCGCCGTATGGCGGGATTTCGTATTTGAAAGTATATATATATATACATATATTTGAAATGGAACGCTCTCCGGCGACGCACAAGCACACAAACAAGCAGAAACAGAACATTCAAAACACAGAAACACAAAGAAAGGACGCAGTATGTAGTTTACGTTTCGACGGCACGACCGTCGTCATGAGAATCTATATATATATATATATAAACCATAAACACAGTAATCAACCCGAAGGTCGGTTTAGTAGGTGATGGTAGAGCTCACCCATGTACCAAGCCCTATACGGCGTGTGAATATTCACACATCAGGGTAGGGGGGCCAGTTCCTTTCCCTGTGCCGGTTATGGTTTCCCAGGAAGACCTGGTACCCGAAAAATCAACTAGCTTGGGTGGAGCTGCAGGTGCCCAAAGTGCCTTGCCCGGGAATCGAACCCGGGACCCTCCGGTCAGCAGTCCAACGCTCTACCCGCTAGACCACCGCGACCCACCATATATATATATATATATAGTCACTTTCTTGGAAAACCCACGAACGTGCACAATAATGTAAACTCACTAAATAGTCATAGCAAACACAGAAACTAAAACATATAAAAGAGGCACTCACTAGTTCTCGAATTTTCGGTGGTGCAACCACCGAACTAGTGAGTCCCTCTTTTATATGTTTTAGTTTCTGTGTTTGCTATGACTATTTAGTGAATTTAGTGAATTTATATATATATATATATATATATATATATATGCGGGTCGCGGTGGTCTAGCGGGTAGAGCGTTGGACTGCTGACCAGAGGGTCCCGGGTTCGATTCCCGGGCAAGGCACCTTTGGGCACCTGCAGCTCCACCCAAGCTAGTTGATTTTTCGGGTACCAGATCTTCCTGGGAAACCATAACCGGCACAGGGAAAGGAACTGGCCCCCCTACCCTGATGTGTGAATATTCACACGCCGTCGGGCTTGGTACACGGGTGAGCTCTACCATCACCTACTAAACCGACCTTCGGGTTGATTACTGTGTTTATGGTTTATGGTTATATATATATACATACTCACCCATATATATACATACTCACATATATATATATATACTCACACAGATAACGACGACGGTTGTGCCTTCGAAACGTAAAATACCTGCTGTGAGTGTCCTTTCTTAGTGTCTCTGTGTTTTGAATATTTTGTATCTGTGTGCTTGTGTGTTTGTGTGTCGCCGGAGAGCGTCCATTTCAAATATACATACATACATTATATGTAAAAACAGATTTACAGATTATGTGTGTGTATGTATATATATGAGGAAGGTTTACGTAGATCAGTCGCTTCTCACACTTGGCTGCTTAAAATTCAGAGAGAGAGAAATGCTATTTTTAAGGACTCTTCACAAGATTACTCGTGTCGTGCTAATGAGTCTCATCATGTGGATGGAACAGGTGGGATGAAATTACATTTTAGACACACGGACTTGGGAGATTTGAGATAACAATCATGACTTGTATGCTTAATTAAAATTTCAACCGTCTACTCTGGAGCAAAGGTAAAATCTAATAGAAATATAATTGAACGAAGAGCCACATTCGTCGCGTTTTAAGGCTGCTCATATTTATGCGATTGCCAGGGATCATGAAACAGGCACTCACACTAACGATGTCATTTCTTATGGTAGTCCAAGGTGATGGTCGTTTGATACTGGCGTCGTGAGTCATATTCTAGAGCATATACACTAAAAAATTTAAATAATCTTGTTCTAGAAATTCTGCGAGCACGCTTCAGTTCGATTTAATAGCAAATAGGGCTGACGCAAGGGATAGAACAGAGAAATTGGATTCTTTACGCAACAGAGCTTGATTCTCATTCTCAATAATATTTTCCTCGATTTAAGTCATGTATTCTCCAAATCTAGATCAGAATTTGAATGGAAAATAAAAACGTCCTAATAAATGATCATTGAATTTATTAAAACCAGTTCTCCATATGGTCCTTCTCTCTTCTGTTCCCCTATTTAGTTTCTCGTTCCCAACATTGTCTGTCCATTTCATCTTTAGCATTCTTCTCCAGCTCCATGTTTCAAAATCCTCTCTGCTCCCCTTTTCCAATGATCAATATCTCTCATCCGTAGTGCCATGCTCCATACAAACTTCTACCTTGTTTGCAATCTTAGGTTATTTGAAGATAGTAGTCGTCTCTCGTTAATGGACGCCTTCTTAACTTGAGCTATACTTTGCTTGGTGTTGTTCTAACTTCTTCCATCACAACTACTACCGCTCCCTAGGTAGTTGAACGATTCCATTTTCTCCAGTTTCACTCCTCAAATTGAAATATCTACCTTCGGTTTCTCTCTTCTGGACACAAGAATTTTAGTTTTCTTCATTTTGATGTCCATACTACAAGGTTTTTATTAAAAGAGTATCGGTGGCATTTTTTTTTCCTGACGTGTCCGTAAAGTGCTGAAATCGGACCGTCGATTGAGTGTTCGCATGGTCGCAGCTCGTATTGACATTGTTAAAATGGTAGTACACCATTACCACTTAAATACTTTGCGATGCGAAAGATTGCGCTAAACTCTTCCCAAAGATCACGGCCAAGAGCAAGGTCGAGTGTCTGCTTGCGAAGACCTTCTTCAATGGCATCACGACGATTCCCCAATCCCCTTACAGTCCTCACTTGGCACCAGCAGACAATTTCCTATTCCCAACAGTGAAACCCTCCCTCAAAAGACACCATCATGGGACCCTAAGTGCCGTGAAAGAAGCTTGCACGCGTACCCTTAAGGGATTTCCGGAATTCCCCTACTCCTTCGAGTCGTGGAAAAGCCACTTGCAAAAGTGTGTCGACGCTCAAGGGGTGTACTTTGAAGAATTTCGTATTGCGACGTCTGTGTACTGGAGCACGTTGACTTCTTTAATATTCACTTTGACTCCTTTGATGCCAAATCAAATTCTTCTGCTTTTTTCATCTCTTCTGGATATCGTACGTTGAATAATGCTGGCAATTTCATCCTTTGTTTAGCTCCTATTTTCCCTCGGTTTTTCATTTACGTGGTTGTAAACTGATTCTTGTAGATATGATGGATTACACAGGTCAACAGTGGTTTTGGTGCCGGAGCTTTTAATGTTGATTTAAAGAACAATTGGGGTGCTGAATCCAATTATGACACTAGTTTTTTCCTATCAGCGCTAGTTTTCAAGATATAGATATGTTGTTACTTACGTAAAAAAATCTTCTACATGATGATATGGGAATATTATATTAATAATTATTCTTGTGTCGTTTAAGCCCATTCCGATCACTTCTAGTTTCATGAATATCTTTATCCATTCGACGTTGTCGAAGGCCTTCTCAAAGTCCACGAATGACACAAATAATTGCTTGCTTACGTTAACCAGTTTTTCGGCGAATACCCTCAAGCTGAATTTTAAACCTCTCGCCCCTCGGTTTTCCCTGAATTCGAATTGGCCTACCATTATCCTTTCTTCTTTGTTTCTATTTTTCGGCTAATTACTCGTGTACGTTACGAATTGTGAGAGAATAGGCTGAATGTACCTGTTTTTATTTGCATTTATTTTCTTTTGATTTCTTCGTTATTGCAATCATCTCAGACTTCTGAAATTCCTCTGGTAGTTTTCTAGTATCGTCGTAGCTATCTTTCATTTTTCTAAAGAGAGAATCCTCCGCTTGGACCCCGAGTACCTTGATAATCCCTCCTTGTATTTTGCCAACCCCTGGTTTATTGTTGTTCTTCAAGTTTCCCGGCTCCGTCGAATAAACGTCTCAGGTTTTCTGTGTTTCGTTCGTCTTAATCTATTAGAATTTCTTCTTTATTTAGGTCACATTTACGTGATTTGGACCCTTAATAGTGTGTGTGGACTCAATGTGTTTCTTCCATCTCTACCTAATGCCTTTTTTTATCTTTTATTATTATCCTTCTATTAGCAGCTCGGAATATGTATAAAAAAAAATATATATTATATATATATTATATATATATATATATATATATATATATATGTATATATGTATATATATAGGCCGACGTAGAAGAAGACGTAGAAGAAGATAGCTTAGGTCCAGGCATACTCGACGATGAAATAGAAAGGGCACTAAAGGAGATGAAAGCAAATAAGGCCGTGGGGGTGGACAACATTCCTGTAGAAATGTTGAAATGGTTAGGAAAAGGTGGAAAGAAGGCCATATATGGACTGATTCGTAGTATCTATGAGGAAGGAATCTGGCCGGAAGATTTTGTGAGATCGGTGTTAGTTCCTATTCCAAAAAAGGCAAAGCCTACGTCATGTGAGGATTACAGAACAATAAGTTTGATATCCCACGCAGCTAAAGTTATTCTCAGGATCATCAACAAAAGGATAGAGAGTAAGGCAAATGATTACTTAGGGGATGATCAGTTTGGGTTTAGGAAAGGAAGAGGTACGCGTGATGCCATTGCAGTAGGGAGATCACTAGTCGAGAGGAATATAGAATACAACCAGGACGTTTTTGCCTGTTTTGTAGATTTCGAAAAAGCGTTTGATAGAGTGAATTGGGAAAAATTAATGCGTGTATTGCAGAAAATAGGAATGGATTGGAGGGACAGGAGACTGATCCGCAACCTGTACATGTCTCAGACTGCTCAGGTGCGAGTGGGGAACGGGGAGTCCGGATGGGCAGTGTTAGGAAGAGGTGTAAGGCAGGGTTGCCCATTGTCACCGGTACTGTTCAACGTATATGTGGAGGAAATGATTAAAGAGGCATGGGAAGAACTGGAGGTAGGAATGAAAGTCGGAGGGGAATTCGTAAAATCGGTTAGGTTTGCTGATGACCAAGCATTAGTTGCTCAGTCAGCCAAGGGGTTGCAAGCATTGCTGAGTGAATTGGAGGTTCAGTGCGATAAATATGGGATGAGAATCAATATTAATAAAACAAAGGTTATGCGATTTTCCAGAAAGAAAAAGGCTAAGCCAAATATTAAAATAGGCGGAGAAAAAGTAGAGCAGGTAGAACAGTTTACATATCTCGGAAGTGTTTTGGACCAATACGGTCAAAGTAGTAGGGACGTAAGGAGAAGAATTGCGCTAGGCAAGGAGGCTTTCTCAAGGAGGAGGGAGTTGATGACGGGGACGTTGAGTAGGGATGTTAAGACAAGACTCGTAAAAACTCTGATATGGAGCGTAGCTATGTATGGTGCGGAAACGTGGTCACTGAAGCAGGAGGATAGACGTAGATTGGAGGCTTTTGAAATGTGGGTGTGGAGAAGAATGGAGAAGGTGAAATGGACCGAAAGGAAAACAAATGAGGAAGTACTAGAAATGGTGGGGGAGGAGAGGGGTTTGTTGAGAGAAATCCTATGGAGGCAGGAAAAATGGATGAAAGGCGTATTGGGCGGTAGTGGAATGTTGAAGAGGGTAATAGAGGGGAGAATGTTGGGCAAGCGAGGTAAGGGTAGGAACAGGATAGGGATGTTGGACGGGATGAAGGGAGGAAAGAAGTACACCGAGATGAAGAGGGACCTGATATAGATTAGTTTGCTAGGTGGGGAGTCACAAAATGTTTATTTGATAGTTGTGTCCATCCAAAAACCTACCTTAACCGGTAGATTACCTAATAATAAATAATATATAGATAGATATATATATCTTTGAAATTGACGCTCTTTGGCGATGCACAAATTCTGATGACGACGGTCGAGCCGTTGAAATGCCAATACATAATGTGAGTGTCCTTTCTTAGTGTTTCTGTGTGTGGAATATGTTGTATCTGTGTGTTTGTTTGTTTTCTATAAAAATATATAATATTTGTTTAAGAGAACTAATAAATATGCATATTAGGTCAAAGTGAAATATTTAATAACCCGCCGATTATCTTGAGGTAAAGTTTTCTAATGACAACTCTATAAAATTTATTCTTCCTCATTATTCTCTTATGCATATAAGTGATTATGGTATGACAATTTCAATAGAACTACGAAAAATTGCGGGCGCATTTTTGGCATTTTCTTCCAAAACTTCACATTGATATATCACAACGGCCATTGTCTCTATTAATGGCTATGGAGCAGGAGCGGTAAATGGAGGATGGAATTAATGGCGCTGTTAATGGATCACAAAAGCTTCGCACGACCGGTATGGGGGTTTTTACAGCCAAAAAACTACATCCTAAATTTCTATTCATTTACGTTTTTATGCTCTGAATTCCGCATGAATAAGATTGGTCACATACGTAATAAAAACGCTGATTCACGCCTCTTCCTTTTTAAATTTCATTCACTTAATGCTTTTTCATTGATCGCCGAGGGCAAGATGAGGGCGTCTGTTTTCCTCTATTTAAATTACATTTTATCATACGAAAATGGACGAATCTTCAATGCTTTCCATCAAGTCTCGCCAGGGCCTGGAAATTACTGGGTTATAAAATAAAAGAAATGTCCAGGCCTCGAAAATCCGTGTTTTAACATCTCGACTCGATTGTGTGTGTGTGCGTAAGGATTTGCAGCTCGAGCTCCCTCTGCCTACGACTGAGTCGTAAATATCACGCGTCCTTTCCAGAAGCAACAGGCGACAAAGAACCATGCTTATCCCGCGGCACGCGGAATATACACGCCCTGACGCTTATAGTTCAAGGTCGCATGGAACATTCACAACGAATTACTGGTGGGAGGAGTGGTGCACAAACACCCAAGTCCCTGTTGGGTTCGAAATATGGAGGAAGGGTAATAGAGCGCCGCCTACGTAGTGGTTAATTTTGCAGCTGCATTAAATCCCCCCCCTCCTTCCGCGCGGGGGAAGGGGCGGGGGCTGCTCGAGGCTAAAACCGACCCGATTGGTGGAGCGGGTTAAGCGCTCCCGGGTCGACACTCGAGTAGGGGTTCCACGCTCCTCGTGTGACGTGAACCGCAGCGTCGTTCCCCTGAAGATTTTTGCATAACTGTGCTCGGGGATGCAAATCTTAAGCGATCCACTTGAGCGTGCGTCAGACCTCCAAAACCGGTTACTCCCGAAGGCCTACTTACACGAGGAATTAACTTGAGCATTATCACGTGCAACAAAAAAATGTCTCGTACAATGATGTCATGGGCGAGATAATGCGATTAAAAATAGAACGTGCTCTTATTTTGATTGCATGAATACTTTAATGATCTACTCCTGGGAGATCGTGGCGCCCATGATGGTAATTTTATTTCTGTCTTTACTTTGTTTCTATGCTCGAATATAGTATATTGTTAACCTCTGTAATAAAATTGAGTATGATCAATGAAAATTAATAATAAATTTATAGCGAAGAGGCTTTTTTGATTTTTCATTCATGGATTGGCTCTCGCCAATTCGTTTCCCAAACTACTACCATTTAACCATTTTGGGAAAGGCACTTGTTTATGCGAATTTTACGCGGGTAAAAATCTCTGATCACGCTTAAAAGCACCGTTTCGCTATGGCAATATGATGGCTCCTTGTCGTAGTGGATACTCACATTCAAAGTATCATTTTTTCTAAAAATAATGAACAAATATAATTAGCCATTTTAGACACTTGACGATAATGAATAAGTTTTTGCTGAACAGATAGGCACTTCTCTTCAATGTCATCCACATTTTTGACGCACACTTAAGGTAATGTTTTCCATTTACGCTAAAGGATACCAATTTCATTTTTGCGTTGCTGCATCCTGAGTTAAATACATTTTATTAATTAATTCCCAGCGGATAAATTTTAATTTATCATCGAACTTCTTAATTAATTTAGTCTACGAAAGTTGTATACAATTATTAATCTCAAACCAAATTAAGGAGCGGTCAGCTGCCCAACATATTCACTAGAACACTATGTCATCAAAGAAGAAAGGGTTAAATAATTAATTAATCAATCTGTCGTACATACCTGTAAATGGACGTTCATCATTTATACTTGCTAGACAGTAATTTAACAGATAACTCATAGCTATAGGAATAATAAAATCAGAGCAAAAGGAGTGTATAATGGCTGGTAATTAAAACGCTTAATATGCATGGACGTAGGTTTCCTAACCATCGAGGCATAATTCGCAAAAATATTCCAAAAAATTACTTAGTAAGTAACAGTCATAATAACATGGAAAACTCAGAATAATCTATTCCCGAATCATTGACCAAATAATATATTCTGATGATAAATACCATGCTACAAGACCAATTTTTTAAGAATGAACGATTTTTCCGTGAGAAGATATTTGCGTTTGATTTTAAGCAATGACTGGAAAGTTGAATTAATTGAATAAAAATATTTTAAACATGTATATTTCAAGTTTACATGAAATCTTGAAATGAATATCAATCACGAATCAATGAATATCTTATGAATTCCTCATAGAAAAATGTACCAGGAATTTTCTACCGACATAAGACACAACAAATCAAACATCAAGTCCCTGAAAATAAAACTTAAAATATTATGATTGAGGACAGATTTACTTTTGTAAGAAACATATTAGAAAAGCAACTTGTGTGCCTATCAAGGCAATATTCTCCTCAGTCTTACGCAAATACTATATCTTCCAATCTTTGAATATCGAAGAGATTCTCAATACAAATTTCTTAAACCTGTTAATAAAAACATTACTTTGTATTCATATTACCCAATAATAATAATGACATTGAAACTAAACCAATAGTGATTAAAAATTCAGGAGTGGTATTACAATGCTGACTACATGGTTTTCACAGTTATACGAGCGTAAAAAATTACCCAATTTAAGCCTATTGACGAAGTAACTGCTGACGATTGTGAAATTGAAACTTGAGAGCATAAGGTAATGCTTATTCTTAAAAATGTGGAATCCGTAAAAACTAATTAAGTGCTCTAGGGACGAAGAAAACGCAAGATTTTTTGCGATATCACACAATTCTCCATGTTTTAGAGATCACCAACAGTTTTGCGTATGGCTGTCATGCAGGCAAATTTTAATGAAAGGAAAAGCCAGCAAGAAACCCACCCCCTCCCCGTTTGCCCTGCGGGAACTGACTGGAGAGCACCGGGTGGAACTACCAATGAGAACCACTGGGCCGCTAACTGATGCTTGAGCGTTTGATTTATCGATTTTATCTCACCGAGAGGAAAAGGTGCGGGTCCCCAAAGGCTTACCGAGCCAGAAAGGTCTGGAAACGGGGTTAAAGGACCCATTAAAAAGTGCTGCAGCAGGAAGAGTTGGCCCTGTTGGTGAAATTCTAGCGACGGATTTATTATTAGTTAAACCGCGCATGGGATAGAGAAAATGGAAACGAGGGACTTACAAAAGGTTGGTTAACCTACGGAGAACTCGATTCAGCCAATAGGTATATCTGGATCGGACGAAACTTTGTAGAGAAGGAGAAAGAACCCTCGCTCTTAACACCTTATAACACCTACTTTTGAGAGTCTTAGTTTGGAGATGATTGTAATCGGAGATGATTGACGAAGAATGAAGCAAATGATTCGGAAAATTTACTGCTGTATTTAAGAACTGAAAACAAAATTATATGATTTGGGGAGAAGGTAATCGATTAAAGGGCTTTCGCAGACGACCCCAAACTTCGTTTCTGCTGAATCATTTTCTTAATTCCTTCATTCCTTTTACGTGAAAAAGCGGTATAAAACGTCAACAATTTCCGTTT